>JAGVSP010000168.1:0-218281 GCA_022494985.1 Micrasema minimum | reverse complement strand
TTTTTATGGGGGTTTCGTTTTTTAAAATTATGTATTTTTTTGGGCAACATGGGGCGCACCCTCGGGGCCCGGACAAAAGTCCGGGAAAATGTAAAAATGTTTCAAATTTTTCCCTTGGGCAAGCTGAATCAAGTTTTAATATTTTTTTTTGATAATACCAATCCATAAAATTTAAAAAATTTGATTAACTTTTATAACTTTCCTTTTTAACTTTTTTCAACCCAAAAAAAATTTGATCGAGTTGCAACACGATCTCAAACGCCGCCAATTTTAATGCGTTTTACAATGAGGGGAGGGATAGAAAAAACTAATATTACAACGGACTACTTGTCAAAACTGTAAAAATCCAAACCCGCAAAAATATTTCAAGACATTTCGTATTTAGTTATAAAATCGAGTTTATTATGTATTATAATGTAGATACTCTCATCCAAAACAACATAAAATATTGGATTATCAATTAATAGTTATATGCCATTTGGACTGTTTTTCAATGCATAAAAATTAGATGTCGAGATGTCAGATAACTGTTACAAACGGGACGCCCATGATTATAAATATGATTTAAAAAGGGGAACAAACCTCTGACTATCTCTTAACCACGTTTTTTAAATGAGATTTACCAAATATTTTTTGCGATAATTCAGAGGTGATATGAATGTCATTTTCAAACTTAAACTGCGATTTAGTAGGACATTTTGCGAATAATCAGGTTTTAAACGGAGGTTATAAGAAAGGCCTAAGTAACATCACTAATAAAGTGGACTATGACCCCCCTTCCTCCCCCCTTCCTACACCAATCGAAATTCAAAATGTCAAAATCTAGCGCGCTGACAGCTGGCATGTTTTGGTAGAATACATACAAGTAATAACGTATAATCATCTTTCACTTGTTTAAAAAAATACCAAAATTTTAGCGTTCAGCTACCCTAGTGCACCTTAGACTTGGACATTTTTCAATTAGTATGAAGAATGAAAAATTATTTTGCAAAAGAGTATTTTATTATAAATTAATTTGAACTACCAAAATTTACACCTTTTTAATTGCCGCCTTTATAACTCCTGCATCACACCTGTTCTTCTCTATGGCTGCGAATCGTGGCACCTATCTAGGGCCCAAGACAGCAGACTTCTGAGTTTTGAGAATAGGTGTCATTAGAAGAAATTTTAGGTGTGCGGTGGTTTGACTTTGTTAGGAACACAGGGGTGAGGCAACGGACACAGCAACCCTTGGTATCTACTGTCATCCGGCGAAGGCGTTTCGGCTGGCTAGGCCATATACTACGTATGCCTCCCGAGAGTCCTTAACCATGCTTGCCTATTTTAAAAGGCATCAGGGTTTCTCGGCGTCCCGGTCGTCCACTGTTTGACAATTCGTCGGGCAGTTTGCGTCAGAGCTGCGAGACATGGACTTGACTTGGGAGGATGCGCGGGAGCTGGCAGCTGATCGCTTGACCTGGAGGCAGTTTGTGGATTCCATATGCTCCACATGGGCGAGCGGATATGGTATAATTAACTTGAGAATTATGACATATATATATATTGCTTATGGTGCCTGATTTGCAGTAAATTGCACAGATCACTTGTGTCAAGAAAAATCATGTCATAGGCAAAATAATTATACGGCCCTCCCGCTTGAGTGACAATTAAAATAGGGGTAAATAGTGACACAATTAGAGATGGCACAAGTTATGGCGCTGTCTTTCAACTTTCAACATGGTTTTAAATAACGTGATAAAATGTGATATACCCTAAAAATAAATTCACCATAAAAATATTAATTCCAACCAAATATTTCTTAGAATCTTTGATAAATTCAAAAACCCTGACCACATGATATACTAAAAAATAATAAAAACCCAAATTATCAAACGGGAGATATCCAACACGGCTTTGGAGAAACATTCTCAAAGTAATAAGGCCTCATTTTGTTAATCCAAAAGCTTTTTCCATTGTTTGGCGAAACGCCCCAGTAATTAATTACCCCCCATTGGAAAGTATTTTAAATTATTCTTAGAAACGAAGGTTAACCTCGTTATATGCCGCAAATACCAATAGTTTTTCATCCATTACAAAGGCTGCCACAAACTAGCTAAGAGGGAAGGTATCAGAGAACCCCAAGTTTAAAAAAAGGCTTTTACCTAAATAATTATTTAATTTCGATTTCTTAAAACGAGTACCACCCAGAATAAAAATACTGTAATAATAATGATTCACAACCACTCCACGTATCAATTTAAAAAATAATATTAAATTTTGTGATATTACCGGACTTCACAAAATCCACGGGATCCTTCATAGTGTCATAGTGTAAAGCACTACGATAGGCATCTTTTGAATGCAAAATACAGGACCGTAAAGTAGGATTAAGAGTCGATAACAATTTCAAATCAGAAAAAATATAACCAACCTTGTTTGTTAGATGGTCCTGCAACAGCATTGCCATTTTTATTTTTCTTTGGTTCCCTGTAACAAAAAGACATCTTTAACAAAAGGAAGCAATAGCAAAACTATACTTATCGGATCGGTACTTGAAGAGTCCATGGTATTGTTAGGACTGGGAGTTAAGCAAACATGGGCAATGGGCACTCTAGGTACAGTTAAATAACTAACTAACCATCACGCCATTTCTCCATTTCTCCAGGGTAGGCAGAAAAGATAGGACGCCACACCACTCTGTCCTGGCATACTTCTCTTGCTTCCTCCAACATTCATACATCTTCTCATGCACGCACGTCGATTATTCCGACTTCTTACATGCCCACTTTCAAGCACTTGTGTTTACTTGATCATGCCATGTCTTTCTCGGCCTTCCTCGACTTTCTACATCCAGGCACAGTCGCATCATATATTTTTTTAGCCGTTCTTTCATCATCCATTCGCTCTACATGACCGAACCAACGTAAAAGACCTTTCTTATTTTGTCGATAATGCTTATCTCAGCATTGCATTCTGCTCTAATTTTCAACATTAGTGCACCCTATCATACATAGTTTTTACCACACATTCGCCTGAGAGATCGCATTTCAACTGCATCAATCCACTTTCCGTCTTCTTTTTCCAACTCCATACTTCGCTTCCATACATAAGGTTTTGGTACCAAGAACTCCATTATGAATTGCCAATTTAGCCTCTCTTGATAAACACATCATATTAGCTACAACCGACTTCACAAGGCACCATTAACTCTGTTACCAGCACTTACCTTCCTTTCAATTTCTTTGTCCATATTTCCATCACTAGTGAACATGCTTTCCAGATTTACAAATTCTTCCACCTGTTTCAAGCTATCACCATTTACTACGATCTTACACTTAGTCATATTCACATTTCTTTAAAAAACCATCACATTCGACTTCCACATCCATTAATAGGTCACTCTCCTTGCACACATCGTAAACCTTTGTAACCAAGGACTGCAATTCCTCTTCGCTATCAGCAAGAAGTACTGCGTCATAAGCGTACAAAAGGCAACTAACAATCATACCACTCATTATCGCTCCCACGCCCATATTTTTCAACTCTTTCATAAATTTATCTATATATATGTTGCAACCACGGTGACATCACACATCCCTGTTTGACTCCTTTAGGGATGTCAAACTACGACAAGAATGACCCATTTACCTTTACACACGCTGCACTGTCTTTGTACAAGGAAGCAATAGCGCGGACAAGGTTGTTGTTCACTCCATACTCAGATAAGACTATCCATAGGTTTTGCGTATCAACACGATCAAATGCTTTTAAGGGTCTTTCTTTTTTTAGGTACAGTTGAGTTATATAATTTTTGCCTTTCTGTGTTTTAGGCTTGGCGGGGCAGCAGTGGTGCATGGAATTTAGTCAAAATTAATTCAGTTACGGTCCCAAAGCTACATAGTCACTGTCTCTGGATTAGAAAAAATTATACAAATTCCACATTCTCGCAACTTGATTCTTATTTTCTAGAACAGTTATTTTTACGAATTTTGAAGTAGTCCAAAGTACAGTAGTCCAAACATTTGTACATACTGTAAAAAATTTTAAAATTAAAAACACAACATACCTTTTGGACTGCACTCTTGGTTCATCACAGTATCTTCCTGATTTAAAGACTGAAAAAAAAACTACACTTTAGCTAGCGTAATAGTTGCGTGAGAATTTATGCAGTTTTAATTTATACTATCATCTTTAATTTATTTTATATTTACATCTAAGAAATTTTAAATTTGTCAAAATGTTTTAACACTTACAAAAAAAGGCACACTCACTTTTTTCTGAGACTGATTGGAGGAAACTTCACCATCACTCCCATTGACAGCATTATCTGTAAATATAGTAACATGTTTTATAAAAATAAATAAAAATCAACTTGGTATCAAATAATACTGCTCTGCTAAAAAACAACTCAAAAAATTGCCTGAAAAATATCCGACATTAAAAAGCAAGGCAAAAGAATGTAAGTACCAATATGTATCTAACCTTAATGTTAAATCTGTCGATAAAGAATAGAAAAAACAGAAACTGGTAAATCATCATCATTCCATACCCCGCACCCTATCTGGAGCATATGGATTCCACAAACGGCCGCTAAGCCAAGAGATCGGCCACCAGTTTTCCGTGCATCCTCCCAATTCAGGTCCATATCCTGCAGCTCTGATGCAATCTGCAACAGTGGGCATCCAGGGCGGCGAGAACCTGATGCCTTGTAAAAGAGGCGTGTTCTAATTTTCACCTAATGCCCGCCTTTTTTGCTGGGAAATATTTTCATTATACAAAAACACACATCTTACTTACCACAGTTTGTTTCATTTGTCTCATCAGCAATAGGCTCTAGAGCGGAATTGGGGACCCAACACTCTGGTGAGTGCAACATTAGTTCCAGTCTCTCCATGGTCACCCTGTCTAGCTGGGCCCAAGTCTCCTTCATTGTTGTGTACTGAAAAATATAAAGTAATTATTGCATAGGATTATTCAAAATAATGATGACGAACGTTTATTGTAACTATGCAGCATCATGAAGTTCTTCGCACTTTGATTTTATCAAGATTTTTATTTTTGGATTTTGTATTCAGGCTAAAACGGAATCCTAAGGCTAAAAGCTATTATCGGGAAAATGAGTCTTTGAATCCCGAATATGTAAAACATATCGTCACCGTTTAGAGCAGATAATTGCTAATTCCGGGTTAAGAAAATTTTGATTTGAATCTCGATTTATAGAAAGTTTAACAGGCAAAAGTCACTTTCTCCACTCATTTAGTAATTTAAATACTTTGAAAGAGAAGATTTGACTACTCTTCTATGTTTGTTTTTCTCTGAACAGCATGAATCCAGGTCCCGCCATAGTTTAATTTTATGATTATGACTTTTAGTCACTATAAATTATTGTGATGCCGGTTGACAAATAAGTCAAAAATAAAATATTGTACAAATTCTTGTTAAAATTTAGTTTTTGCATTTGTTTTCCTTATACATGGTATTAATTTGACTAAATAGATAATATTTAATAATAATTTGTAAGATTTAAAAAAATTCTACTTCTTACTCAATTTTCTCGAAAACTATGAGTCAAATAAAAAAATGTTATTCTACAAAATTGACTGAAAATATTACGAAGATTCACTGATTTCCCGCTTGTACATTGAGTTTTGTTAAACCACGTGTATTGGGTCATTTGTTTCTGTATTCTGTCAACTGTTGTAAAATCTATGATACGTTTAATTAGGAAAATAAAGCTATGAATATTAAATAAGAGCGTAATACCGTTTGTTGAATTCCAATAATATCTCCAATCTTGATGGTGGTCAGAATGAGTGCGGATTTCTTGGCCCCACCAAATACGTTGCAAGTCCTGAGGACCCGGAACGGTCGGCTGGCCCTGTGGAGAGGGTTGGTTATCTGAGGAGGAGGCACCCCAGTGACCTTGGCTGACATGTCTTCCTCGGGGAATAAAAGGCTTCGACCCACATGGGAGTTGTACTGAAGGCACCAACCGTCCGTCTCGTTGCTGGGCGCAGCGCAGTAGCGGCTCATTGAGTCTGGACTTAGCCTCACCCACACTCCGTCACTGTTTAACACCTGCAAAGGTAATAGAAAACTCAAATGCTTTAAGTTTTCATTTTTACTTGTTGGCGTTAGTTTAGTGCCAATACCATACCTACACGTCCTAGGTCCCTCACATATTGACCCTTTGCGCAACAAATGAAATAAAAGCCAAAACTCATTTAGGCCAAAATGACCTCTACGATATTGGTTGCTAGAAGGGTTGTTAAAGCCATTTTGGCCTAAATAACTTTTGGCTTTTACTACGTTTGTTGCGCAAGGAGTCAATATAGGTACTTAGACAAACCAACCATTTTAAAATTAGCTCTCCTAGGCTGCAGACTTTCCTTAGCATTACAGCATTACTGTCCCCTTCCCTTTTTTTCCCTAATCCCCCCTTCATTGAGACCCTGACCGCGGATGTCTGGGATGGGGGGCCTGGCGAGGCGGGATACCGGTCTCGACACGGGTGGTTGTAATTACTAATAAATAATGATCGGGGTAGAAACTAACATACCCTACTACTGTTAATTTGGGCTGACTGGTTGGTTTGGGTGATGGAAACAATGACAATTATGATACATAAGCCGAGACAGTGGTAGGGGCAATGAAAGCATTTGTTCGCGTACATAACGTAAATTCATCCGTATTTTTATCACACTAACAATCTTAAAATCGCGGTTTAGCTTGTTGAAAAAATCGGTAGAGTTGACTGGACTGAAAAAAGACTCAATAGTCTTTAAAGCAGTCTAGGTAAAGGGTGGGGTTTTTATTTTCCTTAGCATTAGTTATAGCATGTATTAGTATAAATTACATCCTTTAAATAAGCCTGTAAATATAACCACCTAAAAAAGACGATTTCTTATTAAGAGCCACCTTCCCTAAATAAGGACATAACAGTAAGTATACTATAGTCAAAATGTAAGTAGGACAGTCGCTTCTTTCTTCTATACAAATCTAGCCTGTGGAGTCATACCTAAAATTTAGCACTAGAGCAGCGATTTTTTCACACATTTTAAAGATCCACCAGAAACAAGTTCACATCTTCTTATTTTTTCAATAATTTATTTCCTTCAGGTGAGAAATTAAATATCGCATGTAAATGGTGCAGTTCAGATCCTTCTTCAACTGTTCCAAATACTAACAGTGGGGTCATCTATAGTTCACGCCATCGATCATTTCTTCCATTACAGAGCGTAGTTTTCATGGTGTAAAAGAAAGCTTTGAAATATTACAATGTGAAAACAAAAAGTACAGCGGAACCTCTCATAACGAAAATTATTCATTCCAGAATCTTACTCATTTAGCGAAACATATTTTCCCATATAAATTATGTTTTTTTCCCATATATATATATGTAAAATACAATAATGGGTTCCATGCTGAAAGAATACTCTATTTTTTAAATTTTTTTATTAACGTTTATTCAAATAAAATTACTAATCAATTTTTAAGGAGTGTAACAACTTGGAATACAATTTAGATTTGAAAAAAAAACGTAAATAAAAATATGAACAGAACAAGTTCTAAACACAGACTAAAGCACTGGCGCGGAAGTCCCGGCTCATAAATGAAAGGGACTTGTCCTTTCTCTGTAACTCGTTATGCGAAATGTCGCTCGTTAAGGGAGCAACTTTTTCACTTTTTTTTTGTTGCTCGTTTTGCAAATTTCTCGTTATCAGAGGTGCCTGTTATGAGAGGTTCCACTGTACATAAAATAGTATAAAATGCTTACCACATCATCAAAGGTTATCGCACTACCGGTGGTTATGAGGCCGACTTGGTCGCTTTGCAGTGACGGGAATGCGCGAACACGCAAGCCCGCTGAGTCCTTGTCAACGAACATGCGAACATTGTTGGGTGGGACTGCCTCCGCTGGGGTCGGGAGGGCCACATTCACAGCTGGGCCTTCGGGGTCATCCTCTACTGTCAGGGTTAAAGTCTGCAACACCAGAGAAACATCAATCACCATACTTTCTCAATTGAACTGAAATTGGCAAAAACCACACTTCTAACATTTTTCAAAATTTCGTTTTATTTCATGAAATGTAAAAAACTGTGTTATCATCGATGTACTTCAAAAACTACTACTACTACTTTTCCTTTAGCCGCACCCAATGGTGCATAGGGTCCATTTGGGTGTTCACTTCTTTCAGGTGATTGGTGGTCGCATACATAACTCAGAAATTCTGATGGATGTAGGTCTATTCGTACCTGATAACTATCTTCGACAAAGACAGCATCGATTGTTTTACCTGCCAATATGCAGAACCAACCTGCCAATGGTTATGCCTGTTGGTAGAGCAATCTTGTTACTTAATCGCATCACCTCGGATGTCGACTTATTTCACGACAGTGGGTCATCCCTTAGGAAAGCACTTTCTAACATTTAATTTTTCTTTCTATACTTTTTTATATCATTATACTAACATAACTATCTATTGTCATGTATGATTTATTATTGTATTGTATTTAGTATGATTTGTATTTAGAATGAATTGGATTTTTTCTGTAATGTTCTAAATAACTGAAATAAATCAATTATTAAGAGAAGATCTATTGTGACTATTCTCCTTGAGTTAGTTCTCACCCTCCTTATTAAGAGGCCTTAAACTCATAGCTCTTGAAAGGTTAAGGACTAGCACATCCATTTTGTTATATTTCCTCCTCAAAGCCCAGGTCTTTAAAGAACCAGGCCACTTGGTGTAGTAAAGCAGTAGAATGATAAAAAGGTAATCAATAAATCAAATAACAGTATCACCTCGCTCATAGGATATCCATCAATAGTAACAGCGACCCTGTAAACTCCCGGGTATTTGGGCACCCAGCTCATCTTCACCTCATCATTCACTTGTTGGAGCAGCATCAGCACCTCCCGCGGCCTGTTGGAGCACGGAGATGCGAGGTGGAGCTCTTCCAGTGAATATTGTTGCAATTCCTGTAAAATATTATCACTAAGCCTCATTGACATGAGTAATATCGTCATCTTGGTGGTGAAGGCGCCTACACGCATGTTTTGAAAAGTGAGTTTTTTACGCTTTGTGTATAAAACAATATAAACTTTACAGCAGTGAAGAGATCTGTGATGTGAGGATTATTCAATATTGTAACTTTTACCAAGGAGATAGACATGCAAGAAATAGCCCTAAAATATTAATTTCCAATACAAAAACTTAAAGAGGTAAAATGCAATGCCCTCATAACCGTTGACAATACTACCAGCTTCTAATAAAAGCTGTCTTAAATCACTAGTACCATATTATGCTTACGCCGTATCTCTTTATATAATAGGTTTTTTAAATTTATAAGTATAACTTATACTAATGATCAAGCAGCAGAGCTGGGATAAAATACTTAAATACTTGTATCGACCTTATACAGGGTGTAACATAACTCGATGTACAAGCGGGAAACCAGCGAATCTACATTATATTTGTAGTCGATTTTGCAGAGTAAATTTTTTGATTTGACCCTTAGTTTTTGAGAAAATTGAGTACAAAGTTGATTTTTTTTCGAAATATTTTTGCTAATTGTTATCAAATATCATGTATTTACTCAAATTAATACTATCCATAAAGTAAACAAAATTAAAAAAGACGTTTTAATAAGAATTTGAGCAATTTGACTTAATCTGCCATATTTAATGAAAACTTTAGTGAAAAGAAAAAAAAAAATTTTTTTCAAGCTCAGATTAAAAATTCATATTACACAATTGTCTCCAAATATGACGTAGATTCATTGGTTTCCCGCTTGTACATCGAGTTTTGTTACACCCTGTATTGTCTATTTTGTATGGATTTTAGACCAGTATCAACACATTGATATTTCCATGCTCCGAGCCCTGGGCCTTAGTATTCGAGGTACTTGGGTTAAAGCGAGTTACCCGCATCATGGTGATACACTGGAACCTCATGTTCTCCTTAACTGTGACCTGATAGGGCAGGTGCTGCGGGGGCGGCGGGTGCACGGCGAAGCGCGGCGAGGGGGGGTGGGCGGTGGGCGCGGCGGCCAGCAGGCGCGCCGTGGCCAGCAGCGGCAGGCCGGGGCAGCGCGCGCGCCGGCCCTGCTGGTCGCGCAGCAGCAGCGTGACGAGTGCCGGCCGCCCCACGCGCGCGCGAGCTGCGCCGCGCAGCTTGCAGCGCGCTGGCACCACGCGCGGCTCCGGCTGCAGCCAGCGCGCCAGCCGCGCCCCCGCGCTGTCGTCCGCGCACCGGATAAAATCCTGCAGGAACTGCTGGTTCTTACTGCCATACCTGTAACAAGATAAACTGATAGTGAATCTATGATGCTATGATGATGAAGTAGACCAAGAAAGACATACGGCATGTTCAAGTAAAAAATTTTCCATATTTGCTAATATTCATTATCTAATGCAACGCTTGGCATAATGGCCAACGTGGTGCAGTGGTTAGGATGTTTGGCTACCATGCATGAGGTCGTGGATTCTATTGCCTAAGAAGTCAATCTGAAATATTTATTTCAACGTAATTTTTATCATAAAAAATGCTTCATATTATAACAATGTGATACTTTGAACTGGCACTGAAGCGTAAGATTGATCATCTTGCCTTCGTGAAACAAATTATTAATATTAATTTAATTTGGTGTATGACTATGCACCATCAGTTACGGACAGTAGCACGCCGTTAAGCAGAGAGGATAGAACGCCATACTACTCTGTCCTGACTCACTTCTTTCGCTTCCTCTACACTCTACATTATTTACTGATTTATTTTTACTTTTTGTACAATATGGCGGGTTGATTGCTAAGAAGCAATATCTTCCAACCAACCAGAAACAGAGTGGTGTAAGTGGGTCAAGTCCACTCGAACTCTATTCACAATTCAATTCATCTACATACATCTTCTCATGCACAAACGCTGATTATTCCGACTTTTCACATATCTTTAATTTGATGTTTTTAATTATTGGATAATTTATTGTTTCAGAGGTTTATGGTAAACGCCATTTAATGACCACTCTTACAGTCATAAATCGAGTATGAATAAAGTATTGGATAAAAAGATTTGAATAAATTATTTTGAATTATTTTTATATTTCTGTCACCTTTAGTTATCCTGATAATTTTTTTAAAATGCCAGAAATGAAGGCTTCCTTATTTTTTTCCCAAAGAATTGATAACTTTTTTCGAAAATCGGTAATTCTTTTTCCCTGGAAAAAAGGAAGAAGTATATCATGGTATTTATGTATAATGTGATGATTTTTACGAAGCTTTGTATGTGGCTTTCAACAAATCCGGAATATTATTTTGAAAACACCAAAACTTCTAACGGTGGAGCCTTAATAGAAATAATTGAAGAAATACATTTAAACCTTTTCGAAAATTGCTTTTCATGGATTTACGAGTTCAATAGATTAGGCAGGTGACTACTCATTTGAAAATATGCGCTTTTGTTTATTAAAAATGTATTTTCCAAACCTAAATTACGATTTTTTTTTGGTAATAAAAATGTAGGTACTTACATGTAATTTTATACGTTTTATTATTAATTTGTCTCTGATGATAAACATACCTTTCTTTTCCCTTATCCGCAACCAGTGGTGCATGGGGTGCATTGGTACATCAAGTGCCGGGAACCATGATCAATGGTTACGTGAAGGTGAAATGGCTTTTTAGCCAAATCTAATGTGAGAAATAATTTAACGCAGACCTTTATGTATTAGCAATTCAAAATTACACTAATAATAACCCCCTGCCCGTGTAATCTGATAGGAAGATTTTAAGGCCAAAATGTAAAAAAAATGGATTCTTACTTTCATTCTTAATCCATGGCGGCGTGCTCCCAACGCTATTATTTCACCTGTTGTATAGTTCATCAACTCTCAAACTTCGTGGGAAAAAAAAGTCAGAGAAAAATAGTCTATTTTATATTAGCATCATACATGAATATAATCCTTTTTTAATCATAATATCCCTATCACGGTAAATTTGGGCCTGCTACTTGAGCAGGTTGGGGTGTATTGTTTATGACAATCTTAGAGCCGAGACAGTGATAGCGGCAATGAAAGCATTTGGTCGCGTATATAACCTTCTTTTTTTCTACTTTTTCCAGTTAAAACTGAATCTATGAAATTATTAATATATAACTAAAGTTAAATAAAAAATACCCGGTACACTTCCACTTTTATTTATTTTGACCAGTTAGCGCTTTCACCCTGTAAAAATCCTATCCTTCCATTACCTACACCTTCTCACAATACTGCCATTTAAAATAGTGTTTGTATTTTGTCTCATTTTATCTCATACTGACTCTCCCTAACTCATGTACATTTTTGGTTTTTCTATATTTCTTATATAAAAATTGTTTATGCTTGTGCAATATAATAAAACTTATCCCTCCAGTTCCCCATTACCTACTTTGTTACATTACTGCCATTTAACACATGTTTTGTATTTCGTCTCTTCTTTCTCTCATATTGTCTTTTTTCAAACTCATGTGTTTAGTATCTAAATTTATTTTGTAAAAATGCTATTTATACTTTTGTCTTGTACAACATGTTACCAGTCTGAAGATGCCCGTTACAGGGTGAAAGCGCTAACTGGTCAAAATAAATAAAAGTGGAAGTGTACCAAGTATTTTTTATTTAACTTTGATTAGTTATATATTAATAATTTAATCATGGAATTCCACCAAGTAATGTTAATAAAAAATATAAATCAAATGAATCTATTAAATTTCGCGGATTAGCTTTAGAAAATCGGTAGAGTTGTGCTGGACTGAAAAAAGACTCTAAAGTCTTTAAAACAGTCTAGTGAAAGGGTGGGGCTTTCCCCGTAGTCTATTTTATATTTTATATTCTTTACGTAAATATTATTTTTAATCTAATTTCCCCACTCCGTCAGATAGCTTTATACAACGTTTTAAACAAAACACACACGATGTCGTTTTTATTCATTCATAAGAATGAAGGCACTCCATCAGAAGCCAGCTGTAAAAATGTTGGTTACGTTTTCAAAATGATATTCCGGATTTATTTACAGCCACAAAGCTTACGGAAAGAAATATCATACAACCCTTTAAAGTATTTTAAAAGGAATCACGCCAACAAGTTTTTTAAAACATAAATTTTGGCATTTAAAAAAAATTCAGACATGCTTAAATTTCCAGCAAAATTAAAACAATTAGCAATTGAGGACCACATCAAATTTCAAGGAATTAGCTAGGCAATATTTATTTTATTTTCCTGATTTTCAATTGCGAACATAATGTATTCACATTTAAATATCTGATGAAAGTAACGTCAAACTCCTTGTTGGAAAAGTCCAATATTAAACTTTTGAGAACCTTAGTCTAGGTCTGGTAGGGCGCATACGATTTTTTTTTTGGTAATAAAAATGTAGGTACTTACATGTAATTTTATACGTTTTATTATTAATTTGTCTCTGATGATAAACATACCTTTTCTTTCCCTTATCCACAACCAGTGGTGCATGGGGTGCATTGGTACATCAAGTGCCGGGAACCATGATCAATGGTTACGTGAAGGTGAAATGGCTTTTTAGCCAAATCTAATGTGAGAAATAATTTAACGCAGACCTTTATGTATTAGCAATTCAAAATTACACAATACAAAAATTACAAGTTAACACAATAATGAAATAATAAATTCACTGATTTGAATAGTGTAACCCGAGGAAAGTCTGGCACCGAAAGAGGACGATCTTCATACGTTCAATCAATAAATTTATAGCATCTTGAAATTAGAGCAGAATGCAAGGCTGAGATAAGCATTATCGACAAAATTAAAGAAAGGTCTTTTACGATGGTTCGGTCAAGTAGAGCGAATGGATGATGAAAGAACGGCTAGAAAAATATATGATGCGACTGTGCCAGGATGTAGAAGTCGAGGAAGGCCGAGAAAGACATGGCATGATCAAGTAAAACAAGTGCTTGAAAGTGGGCATGTAAGAAGTCAGAATGATCGACGTGCGTGCATGAGAAGATGTATGAATGTGAAGGAAGCAAGAGAAATATGCCAGGACAGATGAGTGGTGTGGCGTTCTATCCTCTGCCTACCCCTTCGGAGAAATGGCGTGATGGTTAGTTAGATAGTTTTAAATTCCAAATTACTTATGTTAAACTGTTCGGTGGTGTACCAAGGCAGTGCCCTAAGCACCATTGGGTGCGGAAAAGGGAAAGAAGTATAGTAGTCAGTTTATTCATGTAAAAGCCCATACAAACATTTCATCAAACTAAAATAATATTTATATTTTCTAGTGTAAGGGTAGGTACCTACTCCGATTAAGCTGGTTAACAAAAACAAAAAATAACATTGATATCTTAACAGATACAGAGAAGCTCTGGATATGAATTTTGCATGATCTATACGTTTACAGGGCTTATGACCTTTCATTGGCTGGTTTAAGTGGTCACGTGCTGTATTACAACATTCCCCTTTCCGCCCATCATCTGATAATCATATAAGTACCCATATATTAAAAAACCTTGTATTATTAAAATACAACAGATTTGACTTTGATATACAACAATAATTATTGTTTTTATTTCGTAAAATTGGCAAAAAGAAAATCTAAAATCGATCGATTGACATTTTGTCCGGTCGGGTTGCAGATTTCTATACAAATTTTACTTTAAAAAATAGACAACAGATGTCCCACGTTCCACCTGATTCAAAAATATTTTTACAAAGTTGTCTACACACATGGCCGCCATTACGCCATCGTCGGCGGAGAGGGAAGATTAAAGAAGTTTATCTAATAAATATAAATATGGCGTGTGATAGAAAGAGATGGCGAAAGAGATAGTAGTCGTCAATGCTGGCCAAGTTAATAGGGTTGTGATTGTGATATAGGATTCATTGGAACCTACTGTCATTGGCGCATCGATGGATGTGCGAGGTAAAGTTACTGTCGATGTTAGGAATTCGAGATTGCACGACATTATTTTTGTAGGATTAGGAAAAACAGATTTGATATAGTGATCTGAGAATCGCAGTGATATTCATTTCTGCGGTTTAAAAAATTGTTCGAAAAAACAAATACCAAAATTTTCTTTCCGAATAGGAATAGATATACAAATAGTACATTATGTAAGTAAAACGAAATAAAAAAAAGTATTTGAAAAATGTATTTAAAGTTGTATAGGTATGTTTTCATCATCATCATTCCACATCCGCTTCTTAAACTCACAAACTGCCTTCAAGTTGAACGATCGGTTGTGTATAACTTTAGGGGCCGTTGAAAAATTGCGCCAATAAAATCAATGGCTCCCAGAAGTTTGAAAATATAATTATTTTTACACGAAGTTAACAAACTCTAAATCTGTATTTTCATGGGATCGCGCCCATCCATAACGTTTTAAAAAATTTATCAAGATGTCATTATTTTTTATATATTTAAGCCTAATTATAAAATCTTAAAAGACGTAATATTTACATGTTTCTAGATGCTTTTGCACCAAAAAACAAAGAAAAAATATATTATAATACCTACCTTCTTATCCTAGGTAAGTAATGCCTCTACATGGGGTAACAAAAGTCAATGTACAAGCGGGAAACCAGTAAATCAACGTCATATTTGGCGTCGATTTGTAGATATTTTTTTTATTTGACCCATAGTTATCGAGAAAATTGAGTACGAAGTTGACTTTTTTTCGATAATTTTTTGCAAATTTTTATCAAATATCATTTATTTGGTCAAATTTATAATATCCATAAATATCAATATTAATCTCAATTTATTGTACTTACATAGCTGTGTGTGTATAACATTAAAAATATAAATAAATAAAACAAAATAAAAATTCATGGAATTTTACTTAATCTGCGGTACTTATGAAAGCTATTATGAGAAAGAAAAAAAAAATTCAACCTGGATTCAACAGTCATATTACACATTTGACTCCAAGTACGATGTAGATTCATCAGTTTTCGGGTTGTACTACGAGTTTTGTTACTCCATGTAGAATAGACCTAACGAAACGCTTGCCATTACACCTTTTGATTGTAACGCTGGTGCTTTGTTTTGGTAAACGTCAAGTGAAGTTATGGAGGGGGAACAAGTCTAGCCAAAGTGCCAAAGAAGCCGTATGTTATTATTAATAACAATTCCGGCCGCTAGAGTGGCGCGTGGTGGTCGTGCTTCGTGTCGCGTTTTATGTTCCGTGCTGTCTCGTCTTTTGTTCTGTCATTTGTTATTTTATTAGCTGGTGTCTTTGTGTTGCATTGTGTAGTGTGTTGCCGTGGCCATGTGAGGCCAGGTGGTGAGATGGGCACCATGGCCGGCGCCAGCGTGGCCTTGATACTCGCGCTGGCCGCCCTGATGCAGGCCTCCGAGGGCCAGGCAGCTCTGGTGCTATGCGAGCACGCGGCTTGCAACTGTCCTGACGCCTTGCATCGCACTAAGAAGAACGTCAACTGTACCTTCAATGAAACAGAAGTAAGCTACTTGTAATTGCTGTGATTCTGTGTTGATTGTTAACCGACCGCCTTATACACAATTCACTAAAGACCTTTGTTTTGTGGTCTTAATCTTGACACTCAGCTGGTATCATGAGTCAACCAAGGAGGTTGTACTGAATAATTAAAACGAACCAACGATAACGTGTAATATTATCACAGCAACCCAGCTGCCATTGGATAATAAATATGTTTAAAACAATTCGGATCAAGTTAACACATGTCAGATCAAAACATTCAAGTATCAAAATGAGTTTTAAGATTTTATACACCATAAGAGTATTTTTCCTTGTTCAGAAAACTGGGATCTACTTTCGAACTAGTGCCGGTAGCGGAAAATTCATTTGTCTCTGGTTTATGGAGTGCGAAATAAATATTTCAAACCAAATTTTCAGGTTATGAGTTTCTTACCCTTCGATTTTAACATGAAAACGAGTATATTTTTGAAAAGAAAGACGTTTCAGAGTTATTGAGACTACTGATTGTGATTTTTGTATGCATATACATATTGTTGAAATGCGCGAGGCAGGCGAATGTGTGGTAAGACTATGTATGATAGGTGTACAAATGTCGAAATTAGAGCCGAGTGCACTAATAATGTAAACATGTTAAGTATTTGTTTCTTACGTTTTTAAAAGCAATTCACTTGGGCTTGGGTTAGTAGTAAGTTTAATATTGTAATCTAGCCCCAATCAGTAAATTATAAACGTAAAATAATCATTAGAAAATGATATCAGTGAAAGCAAAAGCTCCAATCGTTCATGCGCTTTGTAGCTGCAAAATGAATTGGAGTTGAGCCCCTATCATTATCTCATAACTTATCATTAAAATCATGTCGCGACCATACAAATTATTTTTAATTAAATGCGGTAGGTGGAGAGCTGAAATTTCAGCTGTCCATGCGCTTTGTAGCTGCAAGACAAATTGGACTCCAGCACTTCATCTACGTATAAGTAAGTAACATAAATTTTCCATAGTTTAAAATCTCGGTAGATTTTACATTCGTAAATGTATTGGGTCTGGAATTAATAAAGTTATGTCAATGTACAGCGCCCTTGAGGTGATTTTAATAAAAATGGCGCTTAACAAGTTATCCAATTATTATTATTATTATTATACAATATACTAATATCTACTTAAACGTTTACATTAAAAAAAACATTCACCGTCAGATCTCAGATCAGCCAAACGTCGCGTCGGCCATACAGTTTTCGTTTTATATGGGACAGTTTGCAAACTGAGCAAGAAACTGTACAGTTTTCTGTCTCGTATAAAGTGCGCTTAAGACAAATTACATCAATAGACGAGCCCACGATTGTCCGTTGCCTAAGTGCAAAACCAAATATGTATCGAGAAGGTATTAGCTATCAGCATCAGCATCCAACCTACCGTTCCTAGGTCTTTGTAAGCTACAGTAAATTTATCGTAAACGTTTAGAACGTAGGTGGATAAGTAGGGGATAATACGGGAATAACATAATGAAAATGATGACAGTGATACAGGTAGCTATGCATTTTATGACGCGACAAGAAGTTCGGATTAGTTCGTTCCTTCATATTTGAGACTCATTCAGAGTCCCAATGAATTTCGAACTAAACTCCAAACCCATTTCTTCAAATCTCATTCCCCAGCAAGAGACCGGCCACGAAATAATCACAATATTGTGGAATTATTTTCAACAGTGTCTGAATATATTTGTCTTTACATAAGTAATTATGTACAGCGCTCTTGAGGTGAAGTCACCCTTTTATTATGATTATACTCGGAATTCCAGTTAATACTCGGTCAAAACAAAATGCCGACTCTCTTAATTCCTGTATTGTGCCGGTGCTCCTTTATGGATGCGAATCCTGGCACCTCACAAAAGCTCAGAATGCTCGCTTGTTTGATTTTGAGAATACGTGTCTGAGAAGGATTCTAGGCATTAGTGGTGGTATTGGTTTACTTCACAAGAAAAACCAACGCTGAAGTTTAGCAACCTCCAATAACTGGAGTCGTGAAGAAAGATGCGGGCATGTACTCCGGATGCCTCGGGAGAGCCTGAACCCGAGCTGCCTCTTCTTTACGGTCCCGCCGTCCTGGCAGACCGTCGGTGACCATCCTACGGCTGTATTCGGCGGAGCTGATGGATGCGGGCCTGACGTGGGAGGGTGTCCCGGAGGGATCTAGCGATGTCCACATGCTCCACATAGGAGTGAACGTGGCGAAAGAAGAAAGAGAAGATTATTATTCAAACAGAATAATATTACAAATTACAGTATTTGGAGTGTAGTAACGTAAGTCGTTATGAAAGTTTTCAAAAATCCTTTAAAACATCAAGAAAAACTGTCGAACATTTAAATTCATTCCAAAGAGGGTTCGCTGATAACAATCATTCGTAATAATTATTAAAGTGATCTTAATATCCTTAAATAATAATTAAGTAATTACTTAAGTGATAATAATCAGTGGGTGATTATTACGTCAAGATCGAATCATTATTTACGTCCCAAAATTGAATTGAGATAATAAAAAGATTTAATTTTCTTAAAAGAACCGGATGTAACCAAAAGCTTTCACATCTCCCTGTACTCGTATTAACTACCTACTACGTACTGAAACCAATCGATAATCACTATTCCTTATTTCATTTTTTACATTGTTATTGATATGAAAAAAATCGGATAGACAAAAGTATTCTAATTTTTCAATGTGTTTGAAAGGATGAAAATACCTACTTCATTTCAGTCTCTTTTACGTTACAAGAAAATTACTACCGGAGCAGAGTTGTTATCAATACTTATCTAGTTTTACCGGCAATTCTTATTTAAGGCGTGAGATGTGACATGAGTATATCGTACAAGCTAGTGATAAAACGTTTTAATCAAAAATATCCCAACATCGAATCGATAACAACCTGGGCAAATAAGCAATAAAAACATGAACATTTTCTTAAACACAGGCTGAGCAGAGTCACTTGAGCCGCGGGGCATACCACACCACGTGACTCGCGGCCGCTTTCCCATACAAACGTATTCCTCGATTTTCTCCCCGGAATTTAACATTAGAGCAATGATTTTTTCACACTTTTTAGATATCGACCAGATGCGTGTTATTTTAATCATTTATTTATCTCCTTTAACAAATAAAATATCAAAAAAATAAGACGATGCAAACACGCATCTAGTTGACATCTAAAATGTGTTACATAAACATAGCTGTAATGTTAAAATTCCCGGGAGAAAATCGAGGAATAACGTTTGTATTGATAAGCGGGACTCCGCGAGTCACGTGGTGTGGTATGCTCTGAAGTAAACCACCCATCATCATCAGACAATTTATCAGCCCAAGGTACACAGCTGGACATAATATGCTGGCCTCCCCTTCCATCTCCTCTATCCAGTGAAAGCACCACCCTTTCCCTAGACTGTAAAAGACTATTGATGTCTTTTTTCAGTCCAGCACAACTCTAAACCGATTTTTTAAAGCTAATCCGCGAAATTTAATACATTCAGTTTTAACTGGAAAAAAGCGCGGAAGAAAAAGAAGGTTAAATACGCGACCAAATGCTTTCATTGCCCTGTCACTCTGTCTTCGGCTCTAAGGTTGTCATAAAAACATTCACCCCAACCTGCTCAAGGTGCTGGCTCAAACTTACAGTGATAGGGAAATTAGTAACTCTACCCCTTTTTAGTAGTTGGTTACAACCCCCTCCCGCCCAAACCGCAACCTCCCTCCCGCCCCCCGTCAACCACGCCCAGAGAAGACGCGGCAGCAACCTCGGCCGATTCCAAACCACAACATACAATATTCAACCAGCCATCCTAGATCTGGCGGACCTATTTCATGCGTCCCCTGCCGCACCCTATCCACATCCTAACCAAAACAAGTCACAGTCATACGCCAAGAAATGAGAAAGAAGGACTTCCACCAAGGAACACCCACGCCAGTCCCCAAAAACGCAGCCCCGAGGGACTCAGGCAAGCGAGGGCGACCAGACGGGGACAACCCCCATCTCCTCTGTGCAACTTTTCCATATCTCTTTCCTATGTGGAGCATATGGGTTCCACAAACTGCCTCAAAGCCAAGCGATCGGCCGCCCATTCCCGCGTATCCTCCCAAGGTCCCAAGTCAGGTAATTTTATGGCGACCCGTACTAGCACTCAATTATTTCGATTTGAGTGCCCGAAAATGCTTCAGCTAGAGATGGTGGGAGCTTGTCCATTTCAGAATGTGGGCCCTGTAGCTCAATCACAGATGAATTTGTCGACGTGCTTAAAAACGTGCTAAGCATTTGACCGATCACAATGAACATCATACGTTCATATCACGGTCGCGTTGCCAAGCACCATAGATGAAAGGCATACTTTGACAAATGTTTCGTTTTATTGCTTTCTCAAATTGATTTAAAGCAAATAATGGCATGAATAAATTGTGCACAAACAATTAAAACTCTATAAAACTAAATTATTTTACTTTTTACTTACAGTTTTGGCGTATTTTCCATATTTAAGGCGGTAATTAATAATCCCGATCGATAACTTTTAACGGATGTTCCATTGAGATCGCGAAAACGTTAAACATCCGTGGTGTGAAAATCGTTATCACGTCGCTTATTTAGCACGTCGATAGTCATCGGTAATTGAGCTACTGGCAGCTGGACATAAGTGCGAATATTTTAAAATCATAACGACAAAATTAAGAAAGGTCTTTTACGATGGTTCGGTCAAGTAGAGCGAATGGAATGATTGAAAGAACGGCCAAAAAAATATATGATGCGACTGTGCCTGGATGTAAAAATCAGAGGAAGGGCCGAGAAAGACATGGCATGATCAAGTAAAACAATGTGCTTGAAAGTGGGCATGTAAGAAGTCGGAATAATCGACGTGCGTGCATGAGAAGATGAATGAATGTGGAGGAAGCATGAGAAGTGTGCCAGGACAGAGTGGTGTGGCGTCCTATCCCCTTCGGGGAAAATGCGTGATGGTTAGTTAGTTAGTTAGTTAAATTCTTTATTACCTACTTCGTGTGAATTACTCGGGTTTTGCGTTACAAGTGGCCCGACTTGTTGAGTCATGTTACAAATTTAAAAATGGTCAAGTCTTTCGAGCGCAGACTGCAGACACGTTCAGACCACACTTCAGTATGGAGTACAAAGAACAGGCATACTAACCACTAACCACTTAACCACTAACCACCTACCTACCTTGTGATTTGCTACCATGCGCGAGATCACATACTCGATTCCCGACGGGGTTAAAACAAATTACTACTTTATAATCAAGGTTATTTTATACGTGATACCTTGGACCGGCACGCAGCAAGACACACTGCACTTTGTGTATCAATGCAGTGCCCTACGCACCTTTAAGGGATTGTGGTGGGTAAACAGTAAGCAAGCGTTAGTGCTACGATTTTATAACAAAATTCATCGACATGGAATTTTCCAAGCAAAATGTAAATGCCTTTATCTCTAGAGAAGATTTTTATCGATTCTTAAGTTCTGTATTCGCTGTATGTATACATATATTATCCATTGAATGCATTCAAAGTGTTGCATCCTGTACGTATTGTAGATGCTAATGTCCTCATCATGAGTTGCATTTAGTTGCAAAGAGATGTACTGATTTGTGCACTCAGCAATGCTGAAAAATCACGACTCCAAATTACAGAATAAATTCAATCATTACATTTTTTGTACGATATATAGTTTTGACTGTAAATGTTGTGCAATTTTAGATCTTTATCGCGTGGCTATCGCGGAGTTGTCCTTGGAACTAAATTACAGAGTTGAAAATTGACATATTTTGATATTATTTTGCACTATTTGTACAGTCAGTGGATAGTAATAAAAAATATTGGAAGTAAATTTCCATTCTAATATTTACATTTTTGTAGAGAAAAGTCGATTACCTACCACAAAACCTACTTACATTAGGACTGTTAATTTCCAAATACTTGTGTAAATTTAATCTGTATAAAATATAATAACTGGATCATTTACATATTATGTGAATGTTCTGTCAATACACAAAATAAATAAGTTTAATTTTTACTGTTAAACCGTAACGAATATGTTTCGTCTGTGTTCAATAAACGTACACAACGTAGCTCAATCACAGATGACTATCGACGTGCTAATAAGCGACGTGATAACAATTTCTCACCACGGGATGTTTAACGTTTTCGCGATCTCAATGGAACATCCGTTAAAAGTTATCGATCGGGATTATTAATTACCGCCTTAAATATGGAAAATACGCCAAAGCTGTGAGTAAAGTAGAATAATTTAGTTTTATAGAGTTTCAATTGTTTGTGCACAATTTATCATGCCATTATTTGCTTTAAATCAATTTGAGAAAGCAATAAAACGAAACATTTGTCAAAGTATGCCTTTCATCTGTGGTGCGTGGCAACGCGACCGTGATATGAGCGTATGTTCATTGTGATCGGTCAAATGCTTAGCACGTTTTTAAGCACGTCGACAATCATCTGTGATTGAGCCACAGGTTAAATTTTAACCGTAAGAAGTTTAATTTCGTCTGTAACAAGTTTAATTTTACCAGTTACCGGTTTAATTTCGTCTGCAAGTAAATGTACTTTGAAGGTTTGTTCCAACATAAATTTGATATGATTGTAAGTAAAAGTTTAATTGGAATCTTGCGAAGAGAATTTTTGTTGTAAATAACTATGTAATCATGAAATTAAATAACTTTTGTTTTAAACTACTTTTTTATTTTTTAACACTCCAACCGGTTTCGGAGACACTACTCCTTCATCAGGGATTTGTATAATAATAATTTAAAATTAAGTAATAAGTCGCTAACTAAAAATTTTTAAGTGGTTGAACAGGTACTGGGATAAGGGGTGGAGAGGGGAGTGAAGTCGGGGGAGAAACACATGATCGGTGCATTGGGATGTAGACACTTATAAATACAAAGTTGACAGATTTATGTCTACATCCCAATACACCGATCATGTGTTTCTCCCCCGACTTCACTCCCCCTCTCCACCCCTTATCCCAGTACCTGGTCAACCACTTCAACATTTTTTAGTTAGCGACTTATTACTTAATTTTAATTATTATTATACAAATCCCTGATGAAGGAGTATGTCTCCGAAACCGGTTGGAGTATTAAAAAAATAAAAAAGTAGTTTAAAACAAAAGTTATTTAATTTCATGATTACATAGTTATTTACAACAAAAATTCTCTTCGCAAGATTCCAATTAAATGCAAGTTTTAGTGGGTAGGCAAAAACATAAAATTAGCTAACCAAACTACGACTACAAATCCCTGTGCTACTAATAAGGCAGACATAAATATCTCAACATAAACGGAGGAGATTCTAAAGTCGCATTTTTGTGTAATAAAATATCCTTAGGTACAATATACAATAAGACAAACATGTTACTTATCATACTTTTTGTAAATGAACTTTTAAAATAGGCAATGACAAGAAAAGTTTTTATAAAAATTTAATACCATCACGCCATATCTCCAAAGGGTGGGCAGAGAGGATAGAGAACGCCACGCCACTGTCCTGGCACACTTTCATTGCTTCCTCCACATTCATACATCTTCTCATGCACGCACGCCAATTATTACGACTTTTCTCATGACCACTTTCAAGTACTGAAATTCGTCATTATTTTAATATTTTTTACTTATTTTGGTAATATAATAACAAAGAAAACACCTCGTACAAATATGCACGGAGTGTTTTTAATAAATTTAATGGAAACAGTAGATTTTATTCAGGAAAATTAAGATTTTCTATTTCTACAAATACTTACTCAATGCTGCATCGAGGTTTTAGAAAAAAATATTTCGTATTTACTCGCTACCGGGTCCAATCGCCAACACTGACTTTAATTGTCGGTAACAACTTAACTAACTAACCATCACGCCATTTCCCGAGGGGTAGGCAGAGAGGATAGAACGCCATACCACTCTGTCCTGACACACTTCCTTTGCTTCCTCTACATTCATACATCTTCTCATGCACACACGCCGATTATTCCCGACTTTTTATATGTCCACTTTAAGTACTTGTCTTACTTGATCATGTCATGCCTTTCTCGGTCTTCCTCGGATTCGACATCCAGGCACACTTGCATCATAACTTCTTTTAGCGGTAACAAAAAACGGCTTTTGTCGGGAACACAAAAAATATAATATCGATACCTTAATATGCAAATTGTGTAACTCCAATATGGTTTTATATCCAATATGGTGGTTTTAGGGGCATTTGTTATCATGTTGGACTCGCCCAATTTACCTAGTACGTGGATTGGAATACAGACAACAAAATGCCATCATTAAGTCATTTTGTCAAAAAATGGAGTTACACAATTTGCATGAGTATTAAGGTATCGATATGCTGCATTTTAATGGAACTGTAAAAGCGTGAGCGTGTATATTATGTTCGTTTGAAGATACTGGGCCTTGAGGTACTGTGAGTGACGTAGTATTTTCAAATTTTGAAATTAGAATATTTCACATAATGCAGTCGACTGGTATCAAGTATTAAGTCTTGGTAAAATCTAGGGTTTCCTACAAAAAACTGTCGCACTTGAGTAGCACGTAGTACATGCTTGAACACTGTTACTAAATATGGTATAGAATGTATTATTCCAAGGAACAAAGTGCACTATAAACAATGATTATTGATAGTCGAGGTGGTGAATCAGTAATGCTTAGTGCATGGATTCAATAGTGCCGTACCGGTTACCTTATTAGGGCGCTCGTGTGAAGACTTATGGAGATATGTATTATTATGTAGGTACCCCATCTACCTACTTAAAAGTACTTAAATACTTATGTAATTGTATTTAAACTCAGTGGGTACGTCCGTGGTTGAGGCGCCTCACTTCGTCGGTTTGGGTATGTTGGGAACTACAGGAAAATTATTTTATTTGGCAACTACCACTACTCTCCCTTATCCACACCCAGTGGTGCATAGGGCACTGCAATAATATTCAATGTCGGGACCCTATGCTCGACTGAAGTCGTACGCGATACTCCGGAATAGGATTCTTCCCGATAGCATGAATATCCTTGAAAACATATAATATTCAATGTCGGGACCCTATGCTGGACTGAAGTCGTACGCGATACTCCGGAATAGGGTTCTTCCCGATAGCATGAATATCCTTGAAAACGTTATAAATATTTAAAGTATATATTTACAATTTCAACGATATAAAACACAATGATCAAAAATTTTGTTTTCATTTATAAATTTATGTTTTAAAAACACGAAAATATGAATGATTTTTAACGCCCGTTATTGGCTAATGACGTCATACCCGTCTACCGTGAAAGGCGTGAAATTCATTCCGTAGTAAGCGCCTATATTGCTGTGACGTCACACCGCATGCGCGCGCCAAATGGAGGATTTTGCGAGCGATTTGAAAAAGCGCTATTTCAAACCGCGCTAGAAAATTCATATGACATCGTAAAAAAAAATAAAAAATTCCCTTTATTGTAATTTTTCAATCAATTTTTTAAAATAAAAAAAAAAAATCGGGAAGAATCCAATTTCGAGTGATCTGTGATACAAAATCACTCGCCATTCCGACTTGTCGCATACGACTTTCAGTCCAGCATAAGGTACTAGGCCTAGCGAAAACCTTTATTTCTATATAAAATATGTTTTTTTACCGAGCATCCAACTATAAAATTGTCTCACAACTAGTTAAATGTTAATTACCAATTTTTGCCACTAACTCGACGACTTTTTACTTTTGTGCAGCTCACTTGGAAAAGTTGACCGAAGTACGGGTAGAGTTGCGTGAAGTAGTGTGAAGTGTCCTACATCCTACTTCGGTCAACTTCGCCGGAGCAGAGTATATGAACTTGACTCTTCCGAGTGTAAATAGTGCAAAAAATCACAAAATGCACGGCTGAGATGAGTACTATCAACAAAATAATGCAAGACTGCAAGATAAACGAATAAAGGCCTATGTTGAGCTAGAAATGAATAATATGACGTACATAACCTTTACACATAAATAATTACCAATTCTCGACAATTACCTCGATAATTACCAAGACTCGGCTGCCAATCTGCCAAAAATGTTGAACTAGAATCGGTCAACCATGAAATAGTGTGATAGAAGATATTTTTTGTATGGTAAGTAGTATAAGGCCATAAGCCCCAGGAGGTAATTAGCATCAGGGATCAGGGCTTATATTTTAATTCGTTTATTTCAGTTAATACACTTTTTTTAAATGAATAATATTCGCAGGACTCTCATTAGAATCTAGTTTCTTACACGAAAATTTGAATAAAATTCAGCTTGAGTAGGTACTTATGTTATTATTATTATGGATACATTATAAAGCGCCGTTTTCGTATAAATATACCTCAAGGGCGCTTTAAATATTGAATGTAACGGCTCGGGAAATTTTGAGTGAATGATTGAGTTAGAACGAGTTTTGGTGCACCTTGCGATTACCGGTACTGTCAAATTAGACAAATAATAGAAAAATTTCATAAAGCATTATAAAAGAGATTGCTTTTTTAAATGATTTAATTAAACCCAACCTATCTTAACCTACTGTATAAATTTCATAACCTATTCTGTAGCTAGGAAAGGCGCGTTCTAACTAAAAACGGGTTTGAGTGCAATGTAGACTGATCATGTAATAGAAATATCAAGACACACTGCAGTTGGTGTGCTAATGCAGTGCCCTATGCACCATTGGGTGCAGATAAGGGAAAGTAGTAGCAGTAGTAGATACAGCACTACAAATCAGAATAGCATTGATGGGACGCGGACGCGGACATTTTCCTCTATTTTGGAGGAACGATTCACTAGCATTTCATCGCACCTTTTTTTAAATTAAAAGTTTTGTGGCTTATCTCTCTCTTGTTGAACGCAGTTGGGTTGTAATTTGTAATAAAATATAACAATCGGTGTATGACGAGAAGGTAGGTGTGTATTGTAGTGAACGGATCGCGGGTAGGTGGGTATTATATTATGATATGAACATAATGAATGCAAACCGGTTCTGTGTCCTTTCTCCGCCGACCGCATTACGCGCGGCAAATTATTGTCGCCAGTGTCAGTCGGTAGTCACTTACTTAGTCGGTCACTTTGCCTACTTCATCTTTAAAATTTTGAATATCACAAATATTATACAAGTTATGCCTACTTATAATATTTAATATATTAAACAGGGAGATTATCTCGTCTATGTCTATTATCACCAAAATCACCATCGGCAGAGGCAATCAGACCAGCGAGGTGGATAGGAGGATAAATCTCTCTTGGGTGGCTTTTGGAAAGCTAAATTCCACATTCCGAAGCTCCATCCCCAACTCCCTCAAGACTCGAGTGTTCAACCAATGCATTCTGCCCGTCCTTACTTATGGCGTGAAAACAATGACTCTGACCAAGCAATCCTCCCATAAGTTGCAAGTTGCACAGAGGATCATGGAGAGAATTATGCTTGGAATAACATTAAGAGACCGAAAAAGGAACGATTGAATCCGACGCCAGACAAAGGTCTGCGACGAGGTGGAGCGAACTGCTTGGTTGAAGTGGAAATGGGCCGGTCACATAGCCATAATGACGGTCGACAGATGGACGAAACGCGTTCTGGTGTGGAGACCGAGAAACCAGAGACCTCAAGGATTAGATGGGTGGACGACATTAGGAAGTCTGCTGGAAGACAGTGGATGGGGGCGGCGCAGGATCGGGAGGAGTGGAGACGGCAGGGGGAGGGCTATGTCCAGCAGCGGACCTCAACGGGCTGAAATGATGATGATGTCTATAATAATACACAGTATACCTACTCCACGTAAAAGCGAACGTGTTAAAAAATTACAGGAAAAAAAAATCATTTTTTTGTTACAATCTACTACTGCTTTCCCTTTATCCGCACCCAATGGTGCATAGGGCACTGCATTGGTACACCAAGTGCAGTGTATCATTTTATTATATGAAGCTAGGATGATCAGTCTTACAATCTAGGTTACAATCTAGATGAGGATATTTTTTTCCATCATACAGCATTTTTTTTTTGGATGAACATATTTTGGAAAAAGTAATTTTTATTTTTTATTTATTTTTTTTATAATTAAAAAAGAAACATTTGAGCTCTTATTATATACTCAAATATTTCAATTTCGGGCTGCTTTCAAATAGTCGGAAATAGCTGTGCCAGAAAGCAGGAAACAAGTTGTGGTGGAGTGGGATTCGAACCTAGATATTCTAATCCGGAATCCTCGAATCTACCACTAGACCACAACCCGGTTTTATTTGTTTATTTATTTGATTTGTTTATTGAATTCTCGTAGTGGTGTACGACACGCCCCGAGTTTCCAAAATTTATTTATTTTTATTTTTACAAAAACAAACAAAAAGTTGTTGAACCTAACTGGCAATCAGAAGGTCCCAGCTTCAAGTCCTGGAGCGAATGATTATTTTATTCAAGTAATTTGATGAATGGACATTGTAATTATGATTTCTTCCATCTTTCGTGTTAGTTTAAAACAAATATTTCTACAGCAAGTAGTAGAAACGTGTCTCGGTTTCATAAATATCTCTTAAACACAGGAAACCGCTTCTTGCTTTCTTTTTCTTAGCTCCCCAATGTCTCCGAGCGCCTCAGGGCCCCGCGGTTACGGAGATCCGTGGGTTTCGTCAGCCGCCAGGGCCCGCCTTGACGGCCAGTTGACGGTTAAACTGCTGGCTGAGCCGAGGCGAGCTGAGGACAAAACCTGCGACTGTCTGATGTGCCGTGTAATATACTTGAAACGACACTTGACATGACTTCATTCGAGATTCAACCAAGATGTTTACTTTGAGCGAGGATTTAATAATCAAATTGGGATATTCAAGCATTTTTGGTGTTTATAACTAGTACACTAAAGCAGCTAGTAGGTTTCATGATATTCTACAGTGAAAGCCCCACCCTTTCCCTAGACTGCTTTAAAGACTATTGATTCTTTTTTCAGTCCAGCCAACTCTACCGATTTTTTCAACAAGCTAAACCGCGATTTTAAGATTGTTAGTGTGATAAAAATACGGATGAATTTACGATTATGTACGCGAACAAATGCTTTCATTGTACCCCTACCACCGTCTCGGCTTATGTATTATAATTGTCATTGTTTCCATCACCCAAACCAACCAGAGTCGGCCCAAATTAACAGTGGTAGGCATGTTAGTTTCTACCCCGATCATTATTTATTAGTAATTACAACCACCCGTGTGGAGACCGGTATCCCGCCTCGCCAGGCCCCCCATCCCAGACATCCACCCGTGCATCCGCGGTCAGGGTCTTAATGGAGGGGGGATTAGGGAAAAAGAGGGGAGGGGACAGAACGCATGGCAGACATGATATTCTGATAAATTTAATGTTGAACTACTCATTATTCAGATGGAAATATTTCATTAACATCTACAGCTATAGGCAAGGTTTTAATACCGAGCCGCAATCTGCCGAGAATGTCAAAGAAATAAACGGATTAATTGAATTCAGAAGGCACCTTAGTAAAATACTAATGTAATACAGCAAAGTTTCTGAGCAATACAAGTGAGCTTTCACAAAACTAAAAAGTCGTCGAGTTAGTGGCAGAAATTGGTAACTTACGTAAACAATTCCAGTGGTTAGATAAGTCATTTCCTTTACTATTTGATTAGTAAAACAAATTACTGCTTGTGTATCATTCAGAAGTATTTTTAAACGGTAAATCTATTAACAATTCCTGTTCAGGAGCCAATCTTGATTGCTTAAATTTGTGATATCAATATAAATCTTGGTCACAGGGTGACATGTATTCTTTTTAATACTTCTCCACGTGCCGTCCATGTGGAGTTTTGGGTGTTAAAATGTACGTATACCTACTCTAAACATAGACGCATTAAAAGATTTCAAAATTGGATTCCCTGAGTAAGGCCACTGTCTATACGTAATATAATTCTTGGTCTAATGCGCACTTTATGCCGGACAGAAATCTGTACAGTTTCTTGTTCAGAAAACTGTACAGTCTGTGAAAAGATGCTAAATACTTATGTGTATTATCGTATGTTTGCGCACAGCAAATTGTATATACTTAACTAGTAATGTAAACATGTTATTTGTTTCTTACGCTTTTAAAAGCATACGATATACAAATATCTACTTAAACTTTAACTAAAAAAGCATTAACTGTCAGCGGTGCGATTCTCCTAAGGTTTTAGACACTTCTGCGCATACGAATTCAGTACAAAATCGTATGCGCAGTAGTTGAAAAAAGTTAACAGAATCGAAGCGCAGTTGCTCAATCACAAATAACTATCGACGTAGTTAAAACCGTGCTAACGCTAACGATTTTACCGATCACAATGCCATACGACGTTTGCCGAGCCGAGCATTGCCGAAGCAACGTTCGGAGATGCTCGACACGCGATATCGCGCCCGAACGTCAAGCGCTCGTTTAATAATCCCGATCGATAACTTTTAACGCGTGTTCCATTGTGATCGCGAAAACGTTAAACATCCATAGGTAAGAAATCGTTATCACGTCGCTTATTACCGAGTCGATAGTGATCTGTGATCGAGCAACAGGTCAGCCAAACGTCGCGTCGGCCATTCAATATTCCATACGGTTTTCGCTTTATACGGGACAGTTTGCAAACTGCACAGGAAACTGTATAGTTTCCTGACCCGTATAAAGTGCGCTTAAGTATAACAGCTTTGTTCAGTTCTAAGTTCGAACACACGGAGAACAATAATATGATGGGAGACCAACGTGCTAACCACTTCACCACGGGTCTTCATTTAACTACATACACAAAAACGGAATTAGAATTAATGAAGTTTTATCTTTTCGTCGCAATCTCCCCACTGTACATAATACATATATCCATCTACTAACGTAACCCAGTTATATCGTTTCTATTTTGGTGCTATAAACAAGTGGCACATTGTGGATTACATTTATATTAGGTACAAGTACTCGAACATAGAATGCACGAGTTTGTAAAACAAACATTTCCAATCATAATATAAACACCATTGTTTTAGAATAAGCCATGGCCTAGTAAACTAATTAGAATTATTTTACTACTTACCTACATTCATAGCATTTCATACGAATTATTATATATATAATTAATCATATTAATAATTTTTTATTTTAACAATACGGGTCTTTTTACGTTGTTCATTTTTTTTACGCTGTCATAAATTTCGCTTGCTAAGTTTTTCGGTACTTCAGATTGTTCACTAATACATCTTAAAATTTAAATTATTGATAAAATAATAACTAAATTGTTCGCTATGGAAATTATTATAATTTGCTATGCCTCAAATAGGATTATAATTTCAAATTTCAATTTCTAAACTCAACATCTCCATTCATTTTTTATTGTAAATACTTGAAAGTGGTCATTTGAAAAGTCGGAATAATCGACATGCGTGCATGAGAAGATGTATGAATGAAGGTGGAAGAAGCAAGGGAAGTGTACCGTGGTGTGGCGTTCTATCATCTCTGCCTAACACTTCGGGGAAATGACGTGATGGTTAGTAAGTTAGTTTTTTTATTTTGGCATTGTTCCGACGCGGCGATATTATGAAATGACAAGCACTATACCTTTTCCAAGCGTTTATTTTACTTTTGACAGATCGATTATGTGTCGATTGGGAATGTCCTAATGCGTTACCGAATCGATTTCTCATAAAAATCGACTTTATTTATGAAGAAGTTTTAATCAATTTAACACATTTATATTTTAATTTTGCTCAACATTTTGTAGTTTATAAACATACCCAGACGTTTAAAAGCAGAGTTTATATTACGAAAGCGCTGTCGTAAAACTTTTTTTTTTAAAGTCTTTATTCCATAAAAAATATTACAAAAAATACATAATTTCTTTACAAAAGAAACTTTAAATACAGTCCCGATAAACTCCTTAATTGGAGTTTGTCATCGGGTGCAGGAGCATAGGACTATTTTATTGTCGTAATGTGAATTGAGAAATTCTGTGTCGCGACAAACAAAGAAAAAAAAAACAAATAAGTTTTAATTTAAATCACATTTTTCATGGAAAAAATCTACTTGAATAATCCTCGTTGCATAAGTAGGCTCAATAAACATCGATATCGATAAATATCGGAGCTAAAGAACATGTGCTTCACTATAACAAAGACAAAAACATAAAGTATTGCATTTTTCGGTCTATGGTTGCCTGTCAATAATTACGAAACTTTATAGGCGCCCACCTGTCAAAAAGTAAAATAAACGCTTGGAATACCTATAACTACGGTCAACTTTTGTCGACTTCGCGAGAGTGTGTTGTTGTTATAATGTGTACTTGATTAATTTATTCAACGCAAATAAAATACCTAATCTGTGTAAAAAATGTGTTCATTTATAAAATAAACTTTTACTTTTATTCCTGCATGCATGCAAAGACGTACCTTAACCTAAAAAAAGTACATTCCAATAACCTTTGCATTGCCTAAAACTACAGCGCGGAAAGTGGAATGTACTTTCCTCATCTTGAGGTAGACATAGAGTATCTATCGAGATCATATTATTTGAATCGTATGTTTCAGAAACAACACACAAGCCAACTTTTGGGATTTCAACTTAATGATGCCATCTTGTTTTTTTAACCTAGACGCACGTTCTGAGCAGAAATAACACACATCTGATCATTAGTGAATTTACTGTTAGCAGTCGAAAAATACGTATTTTTTAGAAAGAACACTCCTCCATTTGTGTTGTTTCTAAAAAAAATTACCTGGGAATCTCTCACAAATTTTTAATACTGGTTGATTAAAAAATTGTGAGGGATTCACCGAACTGCGGGGAATCACCACAGACCGAGATGACACACCAGATGATTTGTAAAATGTTTGATTATGTTTATTTAGTTTAGTTTTGTGTTGGTATTTTACCATTCTTTTATCTAATCTGGAATATTACCAATAAAACATTGTTATATCATTAGGGTGTTTAATTTATGAAAATGTTATTTTACATAAATGTATGCAAGAAGTTTTGAAAACAGCTCACATCCATTGTATTTCTTTTAGAAATAGCACACATCCCATTTGTTTTAGTAACAACACACATCCACGTTTAAAAAAAATTAAAGCGCTGTACGGATAGCTTTAAATATATTTAAAAAAACATACAGTAAATATCTATTTTACTCCCTATGACAAGTGTGTATTGAAAGAAAAAAATATCATAGTAGGAAAATTTTGTACCAGATAGTTTTTTGTCCGTCCTGTAAAGTTGAGGTTGCTGGATGTGTGCTACTTCTGAAAAACCCGATTCATTTATTGAGCCGCTTCTGAGCATTCCGTGTAGAAATTACTATGCCAATTGGTACGAGTGTTCACAGACAATATAAGTCATGTCCAAGCTTGAAATTCTTAGTAATTTGTTAGTAGTGAGGTCATATGCGGAGGCGTCCTGTGCCCGTATGCGGACAGACCTTAACTCTTAAACGTTACCATAGGTACTGGAGTACCCCAAAAGATTTTAAAAAATATCGTGACCACACTTATGCCATTCAAGCTAATCTCTTATTATTAGTTACTGCGACGAACTGGAAATTCCTGGATTCTTTATACCATGTCAAGAAGCCCAGACAAGAAACTCATTCCGAAAAGACGTCTATTTTTGAAGGAAATGGCAATGGAGGAAAAATTACAAAAACCAAGATTGTCCCAGGGTATACGGGAATCCATACATGTTGCTCAATCACAGATAACTATCGACGTAGTTAAAACCGTGCTAACCACGTGCTAGCCCTAACGATTTGATCGATCACAGTGACATTCGTTCGATACCGTGGTATCGATAGCCGAGCATAGCCGATCTGAGCCGAGCGGGGCCGATGCAACGCGATATCGCGGCCAATCGCGGCCGTACGTCAAACGTTAAATCAACGCGCTTGTCGGATTTTTTATTATGTCGACTGCTTTTCTCAATATTTGGCTTGCCGAAAACCGGCTAAATTATAATAAAGATTGAATGTGCGAATCAGATATATCTCGGGAAATGGCTCGCGACTAGTATGCGCTCGTTTAATAATCCCGATCGATAACTTTGAACGCGTGTTCCATTGTGATCGCGAAAACGTTAAACATCCATGGGTAAGAAATCGTTATCACGTCGCTTATTACCGAGTCGCTAGTGATCTGTGATCGAGAAACAGGTATCCTAAAACATGAGGTGGACAATGCTGAACCGGTCCCTCAAGATACCAAACCCGGTCGCTGCTGCTTCTGTCCGCGCAAAAAATATAGGAAATCGAAGACCGCGTGCTGCTCATGTCGTCGTCATATTTGTGCGGACCATCAAATAAAAATATGCAATCTTTGTAACCAAAAATTAAATAATTCATTTCAATTTCTTTTATTTGTATGCCTAAGTTAAAGTACATTTGAGTTACTAAAAAAAATCATTGATAAGTTTATCCTTTTAATTCTAATTCATAAACATCCACGGGGTATTCAGGTACCCCACAATAGTATTCATGCCTATAAAGTTGAGGGTAGTGTTCTAGAGTTAAGGAAGAACAGACTAATCGCATTTAAAGTGACACACACTGAGAAGAGGATAGTGAAATGTACTAAAATTTACTTTCCTTACCTACGTCAAATCCAATTTCGATACTAATTTATAAAATAATCCAGTACGATTGCAAGTAATTTCATTTGACTAAATATTGAAATGCGCCAGAACACCATTTTTTTTTTAACCAGAAAAAAACGCGTGGACACGAAGTAATTTATACTCTAAGCTCACAGAGTCAAGACCAGTGAACCGGCGGAATGACTTTTTGCAAATTGCGATAGGTTAAGATTCCTAGTTTTCGACACAATTTTACTTTTATTTTAGTGATAAATTTTTATTCTGATTAAGGATAAACTGCAAAAATAGTATTAAATGTTTCATTTGTGTAATGACTTTGAATACATAATGTGTGGTTTAAGGAAACCGGCGATTGGCAAATTGCGGTGGATAAGTAACCGACCGCATTTCCTTTTATTTTATTGAATTTTCGATAAAATATTAACGTCCATAGTTTTTATGCTTGTGTTTAAGTCTGATTTCGCATTCAAATTGAATTTTCGAAAAAGAAAAACGTCCAAATCTCGTAAAATTCAAACTAAATATTATGAAATTTTTTGGTGTAACTTAACAACTTGCCGTGCTTTTTATGAGGACTAGTCCTATTGCTAAATCCATAGATAATAGGTTATGAAATTTATACAGTAGGTTAAGATAGGTTTGGTTAATTAAAATAATTTAAATCAAATGGCTATTTAAAAAGCAATATCCTTTATAAAACCTAGGTTATGAAATTTATACAGTAGGTTAATGATAGGTTAGGTTAAATAAAAACTAATTTAAATCAAATAGATTTTGAAAAGCGAAATTTGACAGTACATAAATGAAGGCGTAACCCAATCGCGTATCAACCAATCACAGCTTTACGCTTTACTCTACAAACCAGAGAGAAAAAATGTTTTGAAATTTTGACAGCTGCACGGCAAGTTGTTAAGTTACCCCAATTTTTTTGCAGACCAGTGTTTGGGTGCCCTTACCGTGACCTAATTTCGAACGCGATCACGTGATGGTCCACGCACTGTTCATTGTTTTGACGGATATTCTTGACCGGACAAACAGACTCTAGCATATTATATTGTCTAAACTTTCCAAGCAATTTTAAAAGAGAACATTTAAATGAACTTTTTAAAAATATTATTGGTATCCCAACAAAGACAGAGAAACTCTGGAAACGAATGTTGATTATCTATGTGTCAACAGGGCTTATGACCTGTCATTTGGCTGGGTTAAGTGCCCACTTGACGTATTACAACATTCCCCTATCAGATGATGAGCGGAATGGGGAATGTTTGTAATACGTCAAGTGGCCACTTAACCCAGCCAACCGTGTTTTGAATATCTTTATAATAGTTTACTATAGCTAGACGACTATTACAACGTACTTAAGTAATGTAAACTTATTGTGAAATAATTTACGTGTCATTAAAATATAATATAATATAGTAAAACCTGTTTAAAACCACTACAACTATTCATAATAGTACTTAACAATGCTTTGAAATTACGTAGATATGTATATAGATAACTCATTTTAAAGTCATTAGGTATGTTATCTTTTATACCTCGGCTGCAGAATCGGAATCTGACAAATACTTATTGAGACTTTTTTATTTGTAAAAGATTAACATATTGCCCGAATAAAATTTAGCATTCGTAGTACTGACAATTTTCAACTGCTATTCAATTTTTCTGAAGAGCAAAAAAACGAAATACTAAACTTATAAGTCATATTTCCATGTTATATAATAAATTTCAAAATAATATTCATGGAGTAACAAAACTCGTAGTACAACCCGAAAACTATTGAATTTACATCATATTTGGAGGCGAATGTGTAATATTATTATTGTGTTATATGACTTATTAATCTGAGCTTGAAAATTTTTTTTCTTCTCATAGTACTCAGATTAAGTAAAATTCCACCAATTTTTATTAAAATGCGTTTTTTTATTTTGTATTATTTATGGATACTATTAATTTGAGTAAATAAATTATAAGTATTTGATAATAATTTGCAAAAATTTGTCAAAAAAAAATCACTTTTCAATTATAAGTGATATTAACTGGAAATTTACAGATATGAGAAAAAAAATATCAAAGTGGCAATCAGGCTCCTTAACATGTGCTGTTTATTTGTGAGAAATGTTTTTGAATTTTTTAAAAATAATACTGCATTTAAGTATTGTTCAAATTTAAAGCCAGAAAAACATAAAATGAAATAATTTATTACACAATAATTAGCAATAATTAACAAAAAAAATGTCCCCACTACTATTATCTGATTGGTCTTATATGAAACGGATCGTTTTCTTTGATAGAGATTCATAAATATTAAAATATTTTTTTTACAAAAATTCATCCTCACGACTAAGACAGACACGTGTGCTGTTTTTGCAGAAACAACTTTGACTAAAGTATTCTTTTGAACAAATTTATTAACAACGCTAACGAGTAAAACGCTTCATCAAAATACATTAAAATCTCAAAATGGTGGTATGAATGACTGACATGTGTTGTTTTTTATGTCAACCCTTCATTTGTCCTTGAACTCAAAGTAGATTGAATGTTGTATTTGGAAACAGACAAACTACTACTACTACTAATTTCACTTATCCACTAAGCGAGTAAGCGAAAATTTATGTGAAATGTTAATAAATAAATAAATATAGGCCACCAAAGATTAGTTACCCCGGTGGTTATGGTTTTATGTGGGTGCACTGAAAGAGAAATGAAAGATACTAGCACATTTATTACACAGCACTAGCACTACATTAGCACATTTATTACACAGAATTTAGAAGCAAATACAGTGAAAATACAATGAACTTAACTAATTAAACTACGATTGAAATGGATAATAGAAATGAAAGTGAATCTAGTTTGCCCACAATTTGGCGGCAAGAAAATGCGCAAAAATCGACGTCTTGTCACGCAGAAGTAGGTCAAAATATCTCTCGGCTATTGTCCGAGCGTGATCGGTGTAGCTCGGCTCGTTCGTTCGTCTCGCGTCGCCCGCGTGACGTCATTCCTTCCGCCACATAAATATATTAAATCCTAATGTCTTTTTTCCAGTACGTATATCTGGACGCCCACTCCCTACCCCCGAGAGCCTACGAGGTGCGGCTGACGGGCGGGCGCGAGCTGGTGCTGGGCGCGCTCAGCTTCAGCCGGCCGGACCTCGCGCTGCTGGCCGTGGGGGGCGCGCAGCGCGTGCACGTCGAAGCGGCACGCCTTCCTCGAGCTGGGCGGGCCCCAACCTGGCCATGACGGTCTCGGCCAGCCACACGGTCACGGTAGAAACGGACGCCTTCAAGGACGCCAAAGGTGAGAGCGACCAGCGACACTTCTATTACAATTACTTCAATTTTCTCAATCTATATTTTTAATGTGTTATGCACACAGAGCTTTGTAGGTATAAAAAATTATATAATATTTCAATGCAATATATTATATAAATCTCTGTTAAATGTACAAATAAATTTCTGAGGATATCAAGTATTTGAAATAATAATTTTGTGTAAATGTTGTATTGTGGTACATGTGTGGAGTGTGGTGTAAGTGCTGAGATATAGGTTCTGAATATTTAAGCGCAGAAGACAGTAATAAGTTGGTTATGGAAGCCATCTGGAAATATCACCCTTTATAGATCTAAGCAAAAGAGTTAATTTGAAAACGGTGATTTAAAAGGGCGTTACACCAGCTGAGATCTCCTAATTTCAACGATTGTAAAAATAATATCTTAATAATGAATAATGAAAATTTAAAATATTCCGAGTGTCTTTGAAAAATGATACTTTGTATTTATCTAAGCGATAAAAAAAAGGCTGACAGCTATTCCTCAAAATAATTTTGATGAATTCGAATCGGTTCGAATTCCCACCCCGCCCCCGCCGCGACTCGATTCCTATTTTCAAGCACAAGCCACATAGGCTTCATTTAAAATAGTATTTACCAACTGAGACATATTAAAGTATCGTCAAAATCGCATAGATTCATTTCTCTTTTCAAATATATGTGTGTATATTTTTGACAAAAAATATGGATTTTGCGGCGGTTATGTTTTAAGTTTTAGATTAGAATGTATTAGAAACCCAAATATCGTAGTTTAGTACAAATATGTGTATTTTTTTATTTAATTACAGGTAACGTTGAGCGCCATTATAGCCCCTTTTATAGTATATAAACAAAGTGTTTGTTTTGCATAATAATTTAAACGCGACTTGTGTAAATAATTATTATATACAAATCTGCGAAATGTTTACATGTTTTATATTATAATAATTTTTGATTATACGATACGATATAAATATTTGAGTTCTTACTGTTCTTAAAATGAGTAGCACCGCATGCCCTTCTTTCTACAAGTTAGTGTTTTACACGATCCACGGCATCCTGTGTATAACCTCGGGTTACGCATACAAAATGTTGATTCATAACTTTTTCAATTGTATTTTTCATTATCAATATAGTATCTATCTCTGTCTGTCATAATAAAATCCTTTTCATTTTTATAAAGCTGAAAAACGCATTTAAAAAATCATACAGTCCTCTGTATTACTGCAAAACTACACGATTCACGAAATTCTGAAACATGCAGGTAAAAAAATATTTTTTAAGTAATTACCTACCATTCTTATATTATATCAAAATATTTTTTTCCGGTGTAAAAAAGTTTGATTGAAGATCAGCAAAAATGCCAGTGTTATATTTTGATTATTTACGGAGATATTAATTATTAAGTGAGATTTTGCAGCGCGGGTTACACCACCGTAATTATGCTGATATTAGGTAGGCTAAATATTTCTTCTTTCTTGCATTGAGGATTTTTATTGCTGTTTGTGATACGATTTTAGATTTAAGATTATTTATGCGAAATCATGTTTTTCTATGATATTTGAAGTGTCGCTAGTATTATCCCACCTTTCATTTTGTTGCATTTTGTTTGGATAAAAGGGGATCTAGTGAAATCTGTAGAGTGTTTATTATCTGTAGCATGTTTTGTTTTCTTGTACCTTTAAGGGACCACTAGGCTTAACATTTCCCGCTGTGACAACGTGATCCTCCAGAGTAAGGCATTTTTCTGGCTGGTGGAGATCTCCATCAATGACGTAATCAGCTTGGAGCTCAGCAGTGGGGCATTTGTACTTGGGAAAAAAATTTGGAGAATCTGGGACCAGTCACGAAGGTACAAACAAAAAAACTTTTTATTTTGGTTTTATGTACAAACTAATCAGAAAAGTTTATAAGTACATGAAACTCAATCAAATGATGGTTCTAAACCTATACCCGAAAGCGATATTTACCATTTTCAATTTTGTTGCAGATAATTTTCAACAATGTTACTTCCTCCAGTTTGCCCAGTTCCACATTCGGCACAAGTGTGTCCGAGATCCGATTCCAGAGTTCCAAAATTGGAACGGTTCAACCCAACGCCTTCAACGGAATGTTTTACAACTCTGTCATAGCCATCAATACCACTTTCAAGAAAATCCTCAAGGATGCCTTTCCACAGAAGAGTTTTACCAACAAAACGGAATTCTCATACTGTACTATTCACCTGTTTGAAAGCGAAGCACTGCTCTCATCGGCGCAAGTTTTTGTTTTAAAAAATTGCTAGTAAGTATTTTGGTTATACTATAGACACATTTATTTAATTACTTTCCATTAGTCACAAAATCAATTCAATTGTATTTTACATACAAAATAAATACTCGTACCGTACGTATTTCCTTTGTGACCGCTTAATAAGTAAAATGTTCTTTTTTTAGCATTGTTGAGATCGCGCCAAGGGAGCCTGCAACTTTATAAAGCAGTCCGAGTCATACTGAATGATAACGAAATTGAACATGTACGGACGGACGGCTTAGATATACAGGAATGGAACGAGATTCGAATGGAGAGGAACTTCTTCAACCACCTAGAACCGGGAGCCTTCGTGTTCTCAGAGGCCGAGAGACAGAAAGAGTTCTTGTTTCTCGATAATAGGATAAGCAATGTCACTACTGGGAGTCTCAAGTTCATAAGCGACGTGCAAGTAGCATTTCCTAGCCTGGAGTATACGAACAACTACTTCATTAAGGACTGCAGTTGCGGGATGGACAGGTGGCTGCTGCAGGTGTTCGGGCAGAAACTGTCCGCGGTACAGTCCATCATGGACAACAGTTACTGCTCCACCAGGGATCCTAATATCGCCCACTGCCTGGATGTCCTCACGGAAGGGAACATGCAAATGACGAACTTTACTCTCGCCATGTGCGGGGATTCCAGAACTATCAAGTGCACGCCTTCTAATGCGAATAACATTTCACTGAGCAAGGAAATTAAAAATACTAAATTCCAAAACCGAAGAAACCAATCAAACGACGATAATGATATGGAACAAAGAATTTATATAATTGCGGTATCGCTCGTGGCTATTGCCTTATCTGCCGCGTTATTCTTTATAGCGTTGGCTTGCATACGGTACGCTAGGCGAAGAGGTTACTGCATGGACGTTAAAAACGCAATTAATTTCATCCAATAACTGCTGCGTATCACTGTTCGACAGGTGCAACGTGTACGGGGTGGATACCGCACGCTCCATATCTCGGTTGTCCATCAACGATTACACGGAGAGCCATCGCCTGAACGAAACGCGAACCCTTGACCTGGAGACCTTCACCGACGAGCCAGTCGTAATGTGCGACAAGGCCACGCAGACTCTACCCGAAGAGTTGACCAAGGAACTTCTGGAGAGCCTCAGGGAGAAGCTAGACGACCCGGAGAACTACAGCGAGGCGAGAGAGATGATCGAGCACCTGTACGACCTGATAAAGGTGGAGGAGTGCTGCAACACGAACGCCGGGCCGGTGTACGAGGGGCGAGACAACCTGTACGACGTGATCCAGCTGCCCGCGCGGCACAACCGGACCATGGTGAGCGTGGGCACGCGGTCGCCGGTCGCTGGACCGGCTGGCGCCCGCCCGCCGCGCCCGCCGCGCTGGACCGGCTGGCGCCCGCCGCGCTGGGCGAGCGAGTACGGGGAGCCGCGGGACCGCGCGGCGCAGCCCCTGTACGCCGAGCTGCCGGGGAGCTGCTCGGCAGCCTGCTGGCCGGCCCGCGCGCGCCGCCCGCCTCCACCTCCGCGCGCATGGCCAACCGCCCGCTGCCCGAGGCCCCCGCGCCGCCCACATCCCACTCTCACTTCTCAACGTGTTCAAACTTTAAGATGCTGGCTGTGTTATGTTTATTGGAAAAGTCTGGCCATATTTTTCTTTTGTTATGTGTATTATTATTGTAGGTATTTTTGTTGTTTATTCTTGAACGCACAACGCACAATACCTTAACTTCATTTTAGCTATCTGATTGATTTCGTTTTAAATGGGATAATTGTTTAAGTTAGGTATTCGAGGAGATTATAAAAATAAATAATTTAATACCTTCAAATAATAATATGCAATTTTCGATTGATTCCATGTTACGGTACTTACCCAAAATTCGTATAAGAAAGTCTTGTTTCGGTGGTGGACAATTTCCGACAGACTTTCAACTAAACTATATTAAAGATAATGCCTCAATTTTTATATTTTACTTTTGTACTTTTTTATATTATTAAATTGTTAATACTTTACGTCTTACATACTTTAAAACAGAACAAGTCTCCGTTCAGTCATAAACTTGATTTGAACGTTTTATTGGGTTTTTTTTAAATAATTAAAAAGACACATTTGAGTTCTTATTTTATAATCAAATATTTCAATTTAGGGGCTGCTTTCAAACAGTCGGAAATAACTGTGCCAGAAAACAGGAAACGAGTTGTGCTAGAGTGGGATTCGAACCTAGAGATTCCAATCCGGAGTTTTCGAATCTACCACTAGACCACAACCCGGTTCGTTTATTTTCTTACTTTTCCTAAAATACTAGAAGTGAATTCATTCAGAAGAGCGATATCGTTATGATAAATCATAACACTGTTATTGAAATTTTTATATTAATATGTGTACAGTTGTATATATGAAATACAATAGTTCATCATATGGGTTATTTAATCAAATTTTAGTTAAATAATTTGTATGCCTTAGTCTACAGAAATAAAGATAAGGAATGATTTAAAACAATATAGGTATACAGGGTGTATAATACTCGATGTAAAAGCGAGAAACCACTGAATCTACATCGTATTTGGAGAAGATTGTTTAATATGACTTTTTGATCTGAGCTTGAAAAAAAATTTTTTTTCTTACAAAAGTTTTATAAGTATTGCAGATTAAGTAAAATTGCTAAAATTCTTATTAAAACGCGTTTTTAATTCTGCTTCTTTTATGGATAGTATTAAATTGGGTGAATACATGATATTGATAACAATTTGCAAAAAAAAAATCCAAAAAAAAAACAACTTCATACTAAATTTACTCGAAAACTAAGGGTCAAATAAAAAAATATATTCCACAAAATCAACTTCAAATATTATGTAGATTCACTGGTTTCCCGCTTGTACATCGAGTTTTGTTACACCCTGTATAATCAAACGCATAAACTGGGTGCAATTCAAGCAATTGAATAAATAATAATAGTTGGGCACAGTATTAGGAATTTTCAAAAAAGATTTAAGCAAATTGAGAATACCTCATCTCTAATCACCTTACTAAACAGTAATATGAATGTCAAGATAACATAATACATTGTGTCAAGAGTTATGTTACCGTTAAAATCAATTGTTATTTTTGCGATTAAAAAAAATTTCTTCAGTAAATGGCGTCCTAAGTTTTTATATAAACAATGATCCTATTTTATATAACAAAAAACCCTGAATTCAAGGTAAAATTTTTTAAGTCAGTTAACAAAAAAAAACCCCTGAATTCAGTATCGTAATAGAACCCATTTCAATAAAAAAAACATGTTCTTTTTTATTTTTTACAATTTATTATTTTTTATTCCTAAAAATTTTACAAATTACGTACATCCTATTCACAGCTGTTGTTCATGCGCGGCGCGTAAGGGTAAGTGCGACGGGGAAGTGCGCGCGGGGGGGGTTGCTCTCGCCGCTCGCGCAGTACCGGGCGAACGGTGACCAAGTCTTTACTATTTCTGAGGAATTATTAGGGTTGCGCTTTTCTTATTTTTTATTTGAGAAAGGACATGTTTTTTTATTTGAAATGGGTTCTATTAACGAAACTGAATTCAGGGTTTTTTTTGTTAACTGACTAAAAATAAACCCTGTATATTGTACGCATTTTTTTCATTGATAAACTACTAAATAACTACATAATAAATATTTAACATTTAAATATAAATTTGCCGATTTTACATATTTTAAGACGTGTTTTTTTACATTTTGTTTATACAATTTATACATCGGCGGCCTCCGTAGCGTAATGCTAAGACGCTGGACTCACGATACGGAGGTTCCGGGTTCGATACCCGATGAGAACATAAAAATCAAACATAGATTTTTCTCTAGCCTGGGAGTTTGTGACATGGTCCCCCCTTTTTCCCCTTGTTAAATAAATGAAATTGAAAAAAGATTCAATATTTTATTGGCATTTTTTTTATCAGAGTAGGTGTGTATGTACATTTTTCAGTTTAGTTGCAGGGCTGATGAACAGGGTAAATTTATCTACCCTTTACCAAAAGATTTTTACGGTTGTGTGTTTTATTCTCTCGCAAATGATTTTGCCGCGTTTCATTGTGATCACCTTGAGAGAATATATTATACAGGTGTAAAAAAACTCGATGTACATCCCGAAAAACTGGTGAATCTACATCGTATTTTTGCAGACGATTGTGTAATATAACTTTTTAATCTGAGCTTGAAAAAAAATTTTTTTTCTTCTCACAAAAGTTTTCATAAGTATGGCAGATCAAGTAAAATTGCTCAAATTCTTATTAAAACGGGTTTTTCGAATTTTGTTTTCTTTATGGATAGTATTAATTTGACTATATACATGATATTTGATAACAATATGCAAAAAAAACAACTTAAATAAATAAATAAAAATTCAACAAAATCGACTCCAAATATTATGTAGATTCACTCGTTTCCCGCTTGTACATCGAGTTTTGTTACACCCTGTATATAATGTAGTACGCTCGTTTGAGTTGCACTCAGTTTAGTAGCACGGTCATGCAAATTGTAAATATCTAATATAATATGACCCACTCTTGGATTGGCTGTATGTTTTCCAAATAAAATATAATTAAGTGAGATTTTAGTGAATATGTTGAAACAATACAGCATTTTACTGACTTATATTTGTGTTACTTATTTGATAGTTTGTTTATTCAACATACTTTATTATAGTTTCCATTATGCTTAAATAAATTTATGTATCGTGTCTATTCTGCTACTTAATGCTCGCATAATATACTCAAGTATTAAGAAAATGCTTTGAAGTCAAGCTAAATCTGTTTCGATTGCTTTTTTTCAAATCACGTGATCGAAATTAAATGTAAATTTTTGAAATTTGCAAAAATCGTTTTTTCTACAAATATGGCCTGCAAAGGCTTATCATAATAATAGATTCGCATTTGTGTACATCTGTACATTTATAATGATTGTGAGTGTAGATATTTACTCCAACGACAATTTTTTTTCACTAAAAATCAAAGTTAATGAATATTATTTCGCTCAAAATCTGCCATATTATACAAGGTGTAACAAAACTCGACGCACAAGCGGGAAACCAGTGAATCCTAGTCATATTTGGAGTCGATTATGCGGAATATTTTTTTTTTATTTGACCCATAGTTTTTCGATAAAATTGAGAAATAAGTTGTTTTTTTTTTCTTTTTTTAAAATTAAATTGTTGTCAAATATAATTTATTTAGTCAAATTAATGCTATAACATAAAGAGAAGAAAATAAAAAACCGCGTTTTAATAAGATTTTGTGCAACTTTACTTAATCCGTGGTAGTACTTATGAAAGCATTTATAGAAGAAAAAAAAGTGTTTTTTCAACTCAGATTGAAAAGTCATATTACACATTCGACTCCAAATATGATGTAGATTCACCAGTTTTCGGGTTGTACTACGAGTTTCGTTACATCATGTATAAAAGTCCAATTAGTTTAATGTCTAAGCATTTCAAGGCAGTTTATCGCGTTAATTTAGCTCTACACTCTCCTAAATTTTCCACACTTTTCTAAAGTCGAAGTAGGTACTACTTCGGAAATTTTGGCTTGAAAAAAAGCGCCTAACAAGCGACTTTCAACAGACACAAACAACTTAGAAAGAGTTTGGAGTTTTCAAAAGATCCATAACGGATATAACGCATTGCATAGTAATTAATTCTTGCACTGAAACTTTTGACCAATAAAAGAAGAATAGACACGTTATGATGTAATAGATAGGTCCGAGCTTAAAGACAGCCATGATTATAATAATATATGCAAAAAAGTTACCAACTAAAAAAACACTTCTTTTGTTGTTTAAATATCTGATTAGATTTTTCTAGTCATATATTTGTTTGATAGTAAATCTAAAAGTGGGCATTTTTCCTTATTTTGAACGAAAAAACTGACTTGAATAAATTAACCATCGAACTAAAAACTTAACTGTTCTCTGAAATAAAATATTTAGAACAAAAATATGTAAACTGAATATGACTGAAAAGAATATATTTTGAAGTAAATTAATAATTTTAATTGTGAGTAAAAATAACCAAGAAAACAAGATTCGTTTTGCTTCAAAATAAAAGTCTTTTTTTTGGCTACTCGTGTAAATCAGTTTTAAGCCCAAAAAGTTTTATTATAAATCTTTTTGTTATTTTTAAAAATCGGATTTTTATCATCTTAATTCGTACGATTCTAGAGAAAATAATGAACATATTTTTGACTTTGTTTTTTTTAACAGGTTATTCAAAAGAACCTGTTTAAAAAAAAAACTTTTGTATTAAGTACTTTTATTCATTAAATAATAAACGCGTAAACCAGGTAAGACAAATTTCTACAACTGGTGAATTTTAAATACATAAATACATATTATCAAGTGCGAAAAGTTTTGATAAAAAGGCATTGTCTCTCGACATTCTTTGCCGCCTTTAACTTTCAGATTACTATCTATGCTCTCTATAACATCACTATAACTCATCATTATTGCCTTATTAATAATAAATATTAAAATTTAAATTTTCATTAATGAATAGGGAAATATCACGTATTACGAAAACCGATGAAAATATATAAACTTGATTTAGAAATATAAATATTAAAAATCAATATGGATGTTGTAAAACAATGTTTTCACTCCTAATTTTCGAAACAAAATTATTGACCCGTGTCGTGGCCCCCGTGACGTCATAATTCGGTCTCGCTTCACATTTTTAGTTTATAGTAAATGTCAAGGGCTACATGAATAGTGACGTAAACGAGGCGTAACCAACGCGGACTAGTGTTTTCGCGGTAATTTGAAATTGAAAACTTCAAAATAATTTTTAACCCTACTTAAATTTCAGAAATAATTTTTTTTACAGGAAAGCATTTTATGACTAATCAATTTAAATATTGGTTAAGTTAAAAAAACGTGATTTTTTTCCCTATTGTCGCTCAAATTACGCAAAATTTCAAAATTCATCAGAAGTATGGATCTTTTTAATTATTTTTTTAAAATTAAAAAAAAAACCGCAGCCATTAGTTGAGCGTCACTGTGATATACGCCGCAAGACTACGTTGTTGGAGACATTTTGTAATATAATTTTACAGAGTTACTGTATCCTATGAATAAATTTGTACATTTATATAATATTATGTTATATTTCTACTCTATAAGTATTATAATAATGTATGCACCGCCTTCACCTACGTAATCTCTACATGTAATATGTAGGTATATCGCAGTTGCGACGCCAATCATTAAAATCTATTTGATAATTTACCGAATGCGATATATCTAGATGTAGATACGTTGGTGATCGCAGTGCTGTATGTACTACAGAATGTAGAGACGACATTGTTTGATTAAAGTGTGTCGATTAGTGTAAAAATAAAGGAATTGTAAAACTGAGTTGATTAAAAGTCTTTTTGAAAAAAATATTTAGTTTTATTTTATTTTTCGTCTGGTTTAAGGGCTGTCTATAAATTAAAACAAGATTTAATAATTCGACGGTTCATAATATTTATTAGTAATGTATTAAATCTAATTAATCATATTATTTCGACGCCTCCTACGTATAATAATCGTAACCCACAAATCGTCGATTTTTGAGTTTTTGGTGGATTCGTCTGTATTTAACAATATCTTTTAATTCTACCAAAACAAAAAAAATATTTTGAGCCAATAAGTATAAAGGCTGCTTTTATGGGGCGTATTTTGTCGTGTTTACAACCAATGCATACGAACGAAAATATTTTCAAAAATGCTCCTCCAGTAAAATCGCATTTTGTGGGGTTACGATATTATACGTAGGAGGCGTCGATTTATCTTATGATTATGTTGATGAACGGGTAAAAGTCAGAATGTGAAAGCTAGTTTTTTAAGGAAAATGTGAATATGACCGTATGTAATATAAATAGGAAATGGAGACAGATTGAAGCAGGTTTAAGAATTAGTATATTTGGGGAGACAAGAAACAGAAATGTGGATAAGGACATTGAGAGAAGGGTTAGTGCCGGAAACAGGGTTAATGGTGCCTTGAAATCGATAGTGGCAAATAAGAACTTATCGAAAGAAGCAAAATTGACAGTACACAACGGAGTTCTGGTACGAACCCTTATGTATGGTAGTGAAGCGTGGTGTTGGAAAAAGGAGGATGAAAGTAGACTGAATGCTTTTGAAATGCGATCTCTCGGGCGAATGTATGATAAGACAAAATGTCGAAAGGTAGAGCAGAGTGCAAGGCTGAGATAAGCATTATCGACAAAATTAAGAAAGGGCTTTTACGATGGTTTGGTCATGTGGAGCGAATGAGAGATGAAAGAACGGCTAAAAAGAAGTTTAAATGCAAGGTGTGCCTGGATGTAGAAGCCGCGGAAGGCCAGAAAGACATGGCGTGACCAAGTACGACAAGTACTTGAAAGTGGACATGTGAAAAGTCGGAATAATCGGCGTATGTGCATGAGAAGATGTATGAATGTAAAAGGAAGCAAAGAAGTATGTCAGGACAGAGTGGTATGGCGTTTTATCCTCTCTGCCTACCCCTACGGGGAAATGGCGTAATGGTTAGTTAGTTAGTTATTAATCTTATTAAAATTTTCTGTGTTTACCGAAGCTACGTTATGAAACAATTACAGTATTTGGATTAGTGCCAAATCTATGATGTGTTTTTGAACACTGTTTTCCTATCCGTGACTACCGAACGTCAAAAAATTGAGGTTTTAAACTAACTACCTACTTTGTTAAAATACGGCGGCCTCCGCAGCGTAATGGCTAAGACGCTGGATTCACGATACGGAGGTTCCGGGTTCGTTCCAGGTGAGAGCACAAAAAAAAAAAAGTTATTTCTCAAGCCTGGGTGTTTGTGACGTTGTTCCCCTCTGTAATAGGCCTCCTGGCCTGTTTGAGGTCGGTAAAAAAAAGTAATTACCAACCTTTTCAGATTCAAAACATATTATCTCCATTCTACATTACAATGTGACAAAGGGAAAATCGAAGTTGTTTTTTTTTTTCTCGATAAATTGTTATCAAATATGATGATTATTTAATCAAATTGATATCGTTCATGATATAAAATCAAAAACAGCATTTTAATATGAATTTGTGCAATTTTACTTAACCTGTTTAACTTAAAGAATGCTTTTATGAGAAGAAAATTATCATTTTTTTCAACCTAGATTAAAGAGTAGTATTACACATTGGACTCCAAATATGATGTAGATTCACCAATTTTCGGGTTGTACTACGAGTTTTGTTACTCCATGTATGCAGCGCTAAGTCTGAATGTTTCCATCGCCTTTATCGAGTGAACGGAATATCTTAAGACTGAAAATCCGGTTCGGCTGCTCTCAAAAATGCTAAAACGAATATGAGGAGTCATCGAATGTTTATACAAAATATTGCGGGTATAGGCAGCCATTGAAACGGGCACCCTCGCCCGGGGAGGGGGGGGGGGAGTTAGAAATAGCCATGTGTTTATTCGCATATCTCACTACTACTGTGTCGAGTGACACGTCAAGTGTGTGTGTGGTACTCTACAAGCACGACATACTGTGCTTCAGAGATTACACGAAGGCAAGAAACTCCTGGGCCACTATGCTGGACTGAGTCGCACGCGACACTTCGGAATAGCGAGTGACTATGTACCATAGACAGATCACTCGCTATTCCGAAGTGTCTTTATCATTAATTTACTATCTTATTTAACAAATAAATTATCAGAAAAATAAGACGCTTCTTGCCTATATCTTAAAAGTGTGAATAAATCGTAATTTTAGTGTTAGAGTAAAAAATAAAGGACTACGGTTGTATGGAGAAAGGGCCGCGGTCCTCCTAAATATTGTTGCAAAGGCTTTTTTCTATTTGACCGAGCTTCCGATTTCCAAGTCTAGGACGACATGAGGCAGCTCACAATCTGAACTGCGGGGAGCGGACTTGGCGAGGGACAACAAACGAAGTTTGGATGAACCAGTTTGAGAACAAAGAATAGTGGAATAGATGTAAATCTAGGTAAGTTAAAAGAGTTTTAAAAAAAAAAAAATTTATTTAAAAACACACAATAATAATGCAAAAGAAATTTGCAGCAGAATGCTCACATCATAAGGAATAAGTATTGCAGCGATTTTTAAAAAACAAAAAACTTTTGGCTGTCTGTGAAGTCGGTTTACGGACGATTTTAATTTACGTGAATAACGTCATAAGAAAACATTGATGAAAAATAGCATACTTTTAATGAATTGAATTGAATTATTATTTACTGAATTATCATTATTTTGTATAATACAAAGCAGGAGCTAATTGAAAATTATATTTTTTTCCATAAATTAGCATTTTTTTGCACTCGTTATTTCAAATATTTGTTTACTTTAATTATACAAATTAATTACAAGTAACAATGTGCCCTTAACAATTTATGGATTATTCGCCCGATGGAGTGGAAGAGAGATAGATTGCGTCACAAACCGAACGCTTAAGCCGATCGTGCCTCTCTATCGCTTGTTCCGCGCTCTCACATCGCTTGCACACTCGGCCTCAGGCGGAACGTGACAAGAGTCATGCTTTTTCGTGTGTGCAGCCGTGCATTCATCGATTTATTGAGACTTTTTTACGTCAAAACATATTTAATATAGGTATGGTATCTTTCTTTCTAACGTTTTTTTAATATAGAAATTACGCAGAGCCTTTTCGCAAATTTAGTGGCACGGTTTAGCTAGCGTTGGTATTGGATGGTTACCAACACCAGCTTATATCTGCCGGTCAGTTTAGATTCTGCCAAAACATCGTGAATCATTATCCAATACACGTATCTGATACCGAGATTACTTTATCACTTAAACAGTGACAAATACACTGCATGCGGGAGACGAAAATATCGCTTTACTTTTGATTCGAAGAATAACACAGCTCTGAAAAAAAAACTCCAAAATTTATTAAGCATGACTTTTTTTAGACTTGATTTTTCTGAATATTAAACTATCAGAGGTACAGTAGAAAACTGCACTTGTCATTTTTTTTACTTATTAAATTAGGTTTACACGTGAAATTTAGGTGTTTTATAAAAAATTTTCCGGATTTACTGACAGCCAAAGAACATAAAAAATCACAGTTTTATGCTTCTAACTATCTTCTACGGAAATTCCATGACTGATTCTATTAAAAGTGTGAACTCTTTTTCTTCTTTCACCACGTTCGCTCCTATTTGGAGCATGTGGACATCACAAGATCCCTTAAGAACATATCGCCAGCCAGCTCTCTCGCCTCCTCCCACGTCACGCCCGCATCGATTAGCGTGTGAATTATACTAATGCCAAAAAAATAACGGGAAGCCCTCTTTTTTCAAGCAGTTTTTTTCAATTATCAGGAATATATAAATAACTAAAGGTGGCACCAAAATAAAAACATTCGTCGTCAGTTTGCGTCAGAGCTGCGGGACGTGGACTTGACTTGGGAGGATGCACGGGAGCTGGCGGCCGATCGCTTGGCCTGGAGGCAGTTTGTGGATTCCATATGCTCCACACAGGGAGCGGATATGGTATGATGGTGATGATGATAATTACATAGAGCACGTCGAATTTCTAGGGAATTAGCTTGCCAGTTTTTAGTACTAGCCAATCAATGTACTAATCACATTACAATTAAAAAAAAAACAAATAATGTCGGCTGCAATGAATGAAACTGAAACATTTCACGCCAGTTATCTGCTGAACTTTGCCCTCGATTTAGTAATAACGTACATGAACTTTTTATTGTGTGTTCTGTTATTGTGTGTTCATGAACATTACTTCTTTGTTTGTGTTTATTATTAACAATGAAGATAACATAACAAATATACTAATTATTAGAGCGATTCCCGGTAGCGGAATGATTTCATTTTTACTCGTTAATAAACAAGAAATTCCTGTGGTAGGTACCCAGAACTGATTCCGACCGATTAAACAATGGGTTAAATGAGATCAAGAGTCAAATAGTCACAAAGTTGACAGTATTTTTACATTCATTTAATAGAAAAATAATCAGGATTAAATGTGTAACGTGTTGTCAACTTCTGGTTTATTTTCTAGTCATAATATTTATTATAAACTTACTAAACATCACGCCATTTCCCCAGAGAGGATAGAACGCCACACCACACTGTCCTGGCACACTTCTCTTGCTTCCTCCACATTCATACATTTTCTCATTGCACGCACGTCGATTATTCCGACTTCTTACATGCCTTTCTCGGCTCTTCCTCGATTTCTACATCCAGGCACAGTCGCATCATATATTTTTTTAGCCGTTCTTTCAACAAATCATCCATTTGGTACCAGCCAGATCCCGTTGGTACCAGAACTCCACCATGAACTGCCAATTTAGTCTCTTTTGATAAGCACTTATTAGATACGACCGACTTTAAGGCACCATTAACTCTGTTACCGGCACTAACCCTCCTTTCAATGTCCTTATCCATATTTCCATCCCTTAAACATGCTTCCCAAATATACAAATTCTTCACCTGTTGCAAGCTATCGCCATTTACTACGATCTTACACTTAGTCATATTCACATTTCTTTCAAAAACCATCACATTCGACTTTTTCCACATTTATTAACAGGTCACTCCTCCTTGCACACATCGTAAACCTTTGTAACCAAGGACTGCAATTCTTCTTCACTCCTCAGCAAGAAGCACTGCGTCATCGGCGTACAAAAGGCAACTAACAATCATACCACTCATTCTCGCGCCCACGCCCATATTTTTCAACTCTTTCAAATAATTTATCCATGTATATGTTAAACAATCATGTATACGTTAAACATCACTCCTTTAGGGATGTCAAACCACGACGTGAATGACCCATTTACCCTTACACACGCTGCACTGTCTTTGTACAAGGAAGCAATAGCCATATTTATTATAATAATCTCGATAGCGTCAAAGTAAGTGTCGCAATGCTTCCGCCTTAAACGAGCGAGTATTCACTATAAACACAAACATATACAAGTTGTGTAAAGTTATATCGAGCCGGATGTAACATCACATCTCGCGTTAAGTGATAATGAAGTAAGCTCATAATATAGTATAATATGTATAAGCCCGCATCTAACGCCAAAGCTCCGTAACAATATACAATGGTTAGTACTCACGAGCGTATTACAAGGGGGCCTAGTAACAAGAGTCTTCTAACAACTAAGTAGGTACTTTAGAAGCAAAAAAGTGTGAAGAATCATCTTTGATCACTTTTGAAAAGCGCCTAAATGATCCCATCGTTAGTACCTTTGTTTCTCTTCATAATATTAAAATATGTTTTCCTCTCCCTCTTATTTTCCAAAACTCCTTACCTGATATCACTTCCAATTTATTGTTTATTTATCAATTTAAACATCATTCTAGCACAATGTAGGTACAAGTCTACCCACCAAACTAACAATGAAAGCCCCACCCTTTCCCTAGACTGCTTTTAAAGACTATTGAGTCTTTTTTCAGTCCAGCCAACTCTAACCGATTTTTTCAACACAGCTAACCCGCGATTTTTAAGATTGTTAGTGTAATAAAAATAGCGGATGAATTTACGATTATGTACGCGAACAAATGCTTTCATTGTACTGTTATGTCCCTTGTCGCAATCGATCGCCTTCCAGGCAACAAATCAAAACAGCGAAGAAGTTGGTAGGTATTTTATTTAACAGTAAAAAGACACAGTGAAACGTTCTACTACAGGCGTTGTTCTTCTGCACTTATATTTAACTTATAATCAAATTGGCATAGTGACGTGATGCCACTATTAGGTCTAAAGAGGGAATCCTTTTAAGGGTGAGTTTACAAGATTATATATAGTATGAATACTGGGTTGTGTGGAGAGGGGATGTCCAATTAGAGAATGGCATTTCAGCAGATGTTTTAGACTCAAAGGTATTTCTCAAGGTAATAGAAATCCTAGTATCTGCTTAGGAAGATTCATCTACAATAGATAAACATAAAAGAGAAACACCAAAATAGGAAAGAACAGGTAATAAACTCTTTGATTTAGTCCTTGTATTGATTTAAGAGAAAGCGGGCTGTAAATAAAACTAGCCCCAAATAGTACAATTGAATTGCACAAAACACCTTTAAAAGAATGGTGTCTTCTCGTACTATTGTTTCGTACTATCTATTGTTAAAGATCACCAAAAAGGGTGTACTCTTGTGCAATAGGTATGGACCTGTTCACATAACATCCTCATCCATATTTTTGTTTTTGAAATAATTTCTAAATTATTTCAAAAACATCCAAAGTAAGCAGAAATTGCAAAATTTACAATATACGAGTAGCTAAAGTATGATTATTTTGTAATAACATAGTTGTTGCATCTTGTCCAACTAACAACTGGGTAAGTAGAAAAGTATAAGTGAATGATAGAAACAATTAAGTCTAAAAACATTATTAGTACAAAATTGATACGTAAATTTTCTTAAGATACATTTGTATTAAAATTTGTAAAAAAAAAAGAGAAATTTATGCCTTTACAGAACAATAACATGTCATGGCATGTAGAAATTTATTTTACCTTATATTTAAAAGTCATAATACGTAATAAAAAAAAATATAACTATGCCTTTACAGATCATTAGTATGTCATGGCACAAAAGAAGATTTATAATTTTAATAAACATGATAGAAATTTAAAATAAACCTTTCTTTTGTTAATCTTAGTAATTAGAAAATGTATAAGAATAAAATGATATTGATTCTATATAATAAATTGGATTAATCAGTAGTGATTATGCTCTAATTTTTGATAAATATCATAACGATTGTGCGATAGTTCTCCACATTACATAAATTTGAAAATAGTCTGACTAATTGAGAATCTAACATATTTATTTCGCAACTTGGGTGAGTATTACTTGAAAATAATGTATTTATTTTATTACATAAATACTTAGTTGCGCCAATTAGTTTACAATTACTTATATCGTTTAAAGAGATATATAAATGACTTATATCAGTCGTAAATAAATATTTGTTCGTGGGTTGAATAAAAATATAATTTTGACCACGTTTTACTGGAAATAGTATAACATGAAAAAATGTAAAAACATGTTCATTTACAAGGGGATTACTTAATCCAAATATAAGCTTATTATTATAAAACATTACATTTCAATCGAATATAGAAATAATATTAGGTACATTAGTTATTTCTAGAGGAAAAGGATAAGATGTCCCTACGGGAAGGTAAGGTGAGAGTTAAGAGATTAGCATGTATCGTGATAAAATTGCGCTGTTTCCTAAAATTTTCAAAAAATAATCGTGGAGAAGTTTCAAATACCCGATTTTCATAGTTTGAATCGCCTTTTACTGAGGCGAAGATGGAAGAAGAAATCCATCTGATATAAAGGTTTTAATCCTATTAGTATGTATCACAACGTCTTTATTTTTTATTCTAATTGTGACATTTACGTTTGAAATTATTTTTATTATAGAATATGGACCATCATAATTTGGAGAAAGCTTTTTCGAGTGATTAACCTTTATTGGCTTTCGTTCCTGACAAGAACTAAATCGCCGATTTTATAAAACATGATTTTTATCTATTTTCTTGTCGTGAGAATTTTTTTCGAAATTTCCTTTTTGCTTGATTAAATTATCCTTGGCGAGTTTATGTGACATTTGAAGTCGTAATTTCAATTCGTCTAAGTAGTTGTCATAGGTATATCTAAATTTAAGGAGTTTGGGTAATAGATGTTGGTAAATCAGTATTATTACCATAAATAAGTTCGTATTGGAGAAAATTTAGTTGAAGTATGTGGAGTAGTGTTAATATGAAAACATAGCAAATGGAATCCATTCGTCCCAATTAGTTTGATTAGGATGAATATAATGTTTTAGGTAGTCTGGCAAGTGTAGCATGACTCCTTTCTAGAGCTCCATTTCGTTTGAGGTCGGTACGCAGTGGTTTGCAATTTTTTCAATTCGGAATATTTTTGCAAAGTTCCTTTTATAAGTTTGGAATTAAAACTCTTGTCCTTGATCCGTTAGGATTTTTCTCCGGAAGTCCAAAAATGCTAATAAAATTATTAAATAAATGTAAAGCGATAGTTTCAGCTTCATGATTTTTAATAGGTATTGCTTGAGAAAATTTTGTTAAATCATCTTGCATAGTCAAAACATATTTATTACCAGAGTTTGATAAAGGTAATGGACCAACGATGTCCAGAGATAAGCGTTCAAATGGCTTACTCGACGTTGTAGTTATTTCTAAAGGTTGAATATTACGTTGTCTAGAAATTTTATTCTTTTGACATTCTGAGCAAATTTTTATATAGTTACGTATGTCACGTTGCATATAATCCCATTTATAATAGTTTCTTAATCCTATTTAATGTTCTATGGTATCCAGAATGGCCACCCCATGGGATTATCGTGGTATTCACGAAGAATAACAGGTATACTGTTCTGATCAGGTATGATTATTTTATTTGAACAAATTGTTAATTCAATATTTGTATTCGAAAACACAAATAAAATCATATTTTTAACTTTATTCCAATTAAGATTATCAAAAATCTTTTCTAGTCTAGGAATAGCTAGTTTGGTAACATTATTTTCAATAAGTTTATTTTTAAGATTTTGCAAAGATTTAAATAAATCGTGATAAGATTGTTATCCCCAAAAGTTCTGTTTAATAATCACATGATAAATGTTAAAATTATTTTTAAATGTTTGATACTAAAATATCAAAAATATTTAGAATCTATGGTAGATAATTCATGATAATTAGAAAATAATTTCCTTGATTTCGCGAGCTAGACCGGATGACATTTCTTTTATCATTACTTATAAAATGTGCTATATTGTTATTTAACGATAAAACATTTTCGTCAGTTTTCCTTAATATTATCTTTATTTAAACATCGATCCGTATACGTAGATTTGATAAAATCCTTCATAAGTATTGGGCCTTGGATTTGACGAAAAATTCATAACGTTGGTTTCGTCGAGAACAATACGCGAAAGTGCATCGGCATTGCTATTTAAGCTTTCCAGGCTTGTAGATAATTTCGAATTGGAATTCTTGCAATTTAAGACGCCACCGAGTGCGTAATGGATCCTTTGTATTCATTAGATAATACCAGCGGACGGTGATCCGTTATTAATCGGAATGATTTACCAAACAGGTAAGTCTAAAATGCTTTGTCGCCCATATGATAGCTAACAATTCCTTATCAATTGGTTGCATAATTAATTTCTGATTTATTTAAGTGCGAGATGCAAATGCTATAGGAAGATCCATTCCGATCGGACCCTGAGAAAGAACTGCTCCGAGAGCGATGTTTGAAGCGTCCGTTGTTAAAATTAAATGGCATATCAAAGTTAGGATATTGTAAGATAGGTTCAGAAATTAGTTTGTTTCTAAACTCATCAAAAGATTTTTGTTGTTCCTCTGTCCAGACAAATTTTTACATCTTTCTTTAAAAGTCTAGTCAGTGGTTGAGCAATTTGAGAAAAATTCGGAATGAATTTTCTATAGTAAGATGATAAACCGATGAATTCCTTAATATTACGAAGGTGTTTTAGGTACAGGGTAATTGGTTTATAGCTATAATTTTTTCTGGGTTCGGTTGTACACCTTTGTCAGTTATGATATGACCCAAATAAGCTACTTCCTTCCTCAGAAATTCGCATTTTTCCGGTTGCAATTTTAAATTATGTAGTTTAAACGTAGATAAGACGTCCTTCAAGCTTATCGTTATGGTCCTGTAATGAAAGAACCGTAGACTACAATATCATCTTGATATACTAAACATTTCAAGCCTTGTAATCCAGATAAAATAGTGTTCATTAATCTTTGAAAAGTACGCGGGACTATTTTTTAATCCCATTGGCATCCTAGTATACTGGAAATGTCCAAGTGGAGTACTAAAAGCAGTTTTTTCGATGTCTTTAGTATCCATAGGAATTTGATGAAAACCTGTAGCAAGATCTAATGTGCTAAAGTATTTGAACTACCAAAATTGATCTAGAATATCGGTTATATTAGGTAAAGAAAAAGCGTCATTAATCGTAATGGAATTTAATTTACGATAGTCAATAACGATTCTAAAACGTTGGTTTCCCGAAGAATCTGGTTTCTTAGGTACAACCCACACGGGACTTGACCACGGTGAAATTAGAAGGTTTCGATTATACCATCAGATAACATTTTATTTATCTGAGAATTAATTTCTTTCTTGTGCACTTCAGGATATCTATACGCCCTTTGTAAACACAGGGTATGGAGAAGTCACAGGTATAGTATGTTTAATAGAAGATGTGGAGGTTAATTTATCTCCACTTAAATGAAACAAATCATTATATTTAAATAAAATCTTGGATAGTGATTCCTTTTCTTCACTATTTAGATGATCAATACGAATTTGCGATTCTAGTTTTTTATTTCTAGATATATCCACTTTATCAGAGTTTCGTATGACGTAAAAATCATAAGAATCTGTGGGAATTAAATTTAGTGCAATTCGTTTTATTTCAACTGGACTTTCGGTCAAGTTGACAATAGAGGTGATCGCCTTAGAATCTTTTGAAACTTTAACTAATGATTTACAAAGGTGAACTCCTTCTGAAATGTGTACTTGGGGTATGAGCCCTTCAGATAGTTCATCTGAATTTAACACTTCAATTTCGATAAAAGATTCACAACGAGGCGGAATTATGAGAGTTTGATGACTCTTTATCTTGAATTTCAAAGGCAAATTAATTCCTTGAAATTTTAATTGATTAGTTTCATAATCAATATGAGCTCCTACTTTTGTGAAAAAATCATTTCCTATAAGACCATCGAGAGGTACGTTTGTATTTGAAGGAATGATATGAAAGAGATGTGTAAACATCCTTTTGTTAAATTTTAAGGGAAGCGCAAGAGTACCACTAGTGGTAACAGGATTGCAAGTAATATCTAAACCCTTTGATTCAACAGAATTGGAATTATCAATTAATTCGTGATAATTCTTTATTGAATCTGATTTTAAAAGACTTATGTCCGCGCCAGAATCCAATAAAAGGTTTAATTTCACAAAATGGTTATTCGATATTTCAATCGACACCGTAACGTAGGAAGTAGTGTGTCTAATGTGTGAAGAAAGATCCGAACTCATATCTTTACCCAAAGGCATACTATAACAGTATTGTTTTTCGATAGAGGCGGCACGATTAGGTACATCACTTATTTTTGAGCATGGTTGAAACTTCGATTTATATTTAGAAGTCATAGAATTATATTTATTATTTGAATAACATATCTTATTATTGTTAGGATAACTGTTATTTTTAATTATTGGATTACTACTTCTAAAATGTTTACGACTCGAGAAACAGTAGCGACTTTCTCGAGTTCTTAGGAGTTTAAAGAACTATTTGACTTATTTTCTTGCTCCTTTTTATATTTTAATTTACGACATTCCTCGATTGGATGTCCTTTCTTTTTGCAATATTTACAACTTATGGCGTAATTACCTTTGCCGTTAAGGGGTTCCTTCGTCGTAAAATGGACCCTTCTTTTGTTATCGACGCGATCTTGAAAAATATTTTCGTTTGTATTTGTGTCGGTTCGTAAATTTAACTTTTTATAACAATTTATGATTGTGTGTCCTTTGCGAGAACAGAAAGTACATACTTTCATATTTTCGGTTAGCTGTCCTCTAGTGCTAAATATATTGTCTTCATTTTCTATTTTCTGACAAAATAAAGATGCTTGTAAATAGGTTTTAGGGTCCTTAACCAACAATAATGGACGATATTTGGGTAAACACCCGCCGTAAAAGCTCGCAAACAAATGCTATCTTTAATTTTAAACATCCCCATATGGGAAGCAAGGTCCTCTTCATATTCGTATTTAATTGCATTTACAAATGAATTATCTAATATGTCTAATCGTAAAGTAAAATCTGTAATGCTTTCATTCGGTAACTGTTTTAATGTCTGCGACTGTAATATTAATTCATCTATAGATTGAGTTGGTGAAAAATAATCTTTTAAAATATTCTTTAGTGAATTCCAGGTAGGCGTTACTTTAATTGAAACCATAATTTTTGCCCTACCGGTTAACTGTTTTCTAGCGTACGCAAGTAGAATCGGATATTGTTCCGGCGTTGCTAGTTCAAACGCGGCATCAGTATTTGTGATGAATTCATTTAATTTTCGTACGACTACCATCATAAATATCAATCCAGCGGAAAAGAGTATTAATATTGTGCGATATTATTTCGCCTGTTACAGATTCGGAATCTTCATTTGCCATGTTAATCTCTTCTAATCGAGGATAGAGTTGAGGAGTTTGAGAGTTGACGGACATTGTAAGGAGTTACAAAATATTGACAAATGGAAAAATACAAATAAAATAATAAGCAATAAGACTAAAATTAAATTAAACTACAGAAAAACTTACAAGTAGCAGATGAATTTCACCGTAATGTTCATATTCTTCCTTGGCCGGGGAAAAATAGAACGGCTGGCTGCGAACGCGACTGCTGATTGCTCCAGAACTCGGGACTCCTAGCTGCTCCAGACACGGGACTCTAGCTGCTCCAGAACTCGGGGACTCCTGATGCTCCAGACCTTGAAACTTCTGGTTGCTCGGGACCTCGGGAACTCCTAGCTGCTGTTGACCTCGGGGACCTCTGGTTACTTCGGATCTCGGGAACTCCTGGCTGCTTATCAGTCGTCGGCTTGCTGCACTTGTCTTCTTACGGATTTCTGCTGGCGACGACGTGACACCCTTGATGACACGTATTCCTCGTTGCGCAGTAGATTTCCAATGAATAAAAATTTTCTTCGATTTTAATTGACTAGGCTGATCGATTTTTGGACCGTAGATTCTTCTCTCTTAAAATTGAAAAGTTTTATTTTCAATCTGTGTAATTATAGAGATTTATCCCGACGCTGCCACCAATTTATGTTATGGTCCCTTGTCGCAATCGATCGCCTTCCAGTCAACAAATCAAACAGCGAAGAAGTTGGTAGGTATTTTATTTAACAGTAAAAAGACACAGTGAAACGTTCTACTACAGGCGTTGTTTTTCTGCACTTATATTTAACTTATAATCAAATTGGCATAGTGACGTGATGCCACTATTAGGTCTAAAGAGGGAATCCTTTTTTAAGGGTGAGTTTACAAGATTATATATAGTATGAATACTGGGTTGTGTGGAGAGGGGATGTCCAATTAGAGAATGGCATTTCAGCAGATGTTTTAGACTCAAAGGTATTCTCTCAAGGTAATAGAAATCCTAGTATCTGCTTAGGAAGATTCATCTACAATAGATAAACATAAAAGAGAAACACCAAAATAGGAAAGAACAGGTAATAAACTCTTTGAATTAGTCCTTGTATTGATTTAAGATAACAGTAAACCCCTAACCGACCGTCTCGTCTAATGTATTATAATTGTCATTGTTTCCATCACCCAAACCAACCCGAAGTGGCCCAAATTAACAGTGGTAGGCGATGTTAGTTTCTACCCCGATCATTATTTATTAGTAATTACAACCGCCCGTGTGGAGACTTGTATCCCATCGCCTCGCCAGGCCCCCCATCCCAGACATCCACCCCGTGCATCCGCGGTCAGGGTCTCATTGCAGGGGGGGATTAGGGAAAGAGGTGAGGGACAGAACTCATGTGTGCATCCTCACACTATCATACCTAATCATCCTATCTGGAAGACACTATTTCATAACGTCCCCAGCCGTACCCTATCACAATACCTATCCAAAGACCATCCTATCTTGGACCACCCTATCCTACCCACCAAACTAACAGCTGTGAATGAGGTATTTCTAGACTTAGATCCACTCAAACCAACTGTTTTTGGATGGTTGTAAGAATTGCTTTTAACAATAAGCACGCCAATCTTCGCCAATGTACAAAAAATCGGTGTGCGTCGGACCACACGGTGGAAGTTATACTACTTTGGCCATTCTCATACACCCACTCACGCACACAAACAGACAGGATCTATAAATGAAATATAAGACATATTTTCAATATTATTCAATATATTTATATTCAAATATATTATCCGATGGACTTCAATTGTTATATTTATTACATCGCCCACCAGCGAATTGCCACAGTAATAAAAAAAACACCACAATTTTCACTGAAAAACACTGGAACATAGAAGAGCAACGTTATTGTCTTGCAGCGCTATCGGTGTTGAAACTTGGTACTAGTTTAATTCGGCTTCAATATCAAGTATCAAATAAAAGTATCGATACTTGTATCAAAACAAGTATCAGATACAAGCATCAGTGACTGTGGCGGCCATTTCCTCTTAAGCGCCATTTTCTCTTAAAAATCATCGTGACGCGATCACGACGCGTTTCTCGACCAACATCCCACCCCCAAAGTGTCTAACGGGCGCAAAGAAGTATAACTTCAAAAGTTTTTTAAAAAGTACCGAAAGTGGAAAACATGTGAAAAGTCGGAATAATCGACGCGTTGCATGAGGAATATAATAAATAATGAAGTGAAGGAAATGTGTGAGGTCAGAGTGTTGTGGCGTTCTACTATCCTCTTTGCTGTTGCTCTTCCGGGGAAATGGCATGAAAGTTATTAAATCCGTTAAACAAATTAGTAGCAATAAGATAAATGTTTTACGTAATTATCTTAAATATATTAATCTTAATTCTAGGAGTAACCGGAAAAAACAAAAATCAACACCTATTAAAATCTTTGCTCAAATGCTTAATTCCAGGGAGAAAATCGAAGACTAAGTACGTTGTATGAGGAACGACCCGCGAGTCACGGTCAGCGATTCCTCTTAATGTCTTGTTATTTTTCGCACACCTGTGCCCTGCTCGATCACAGATCACTAGCGACTCGGTAATAAGCGAGGCGACGTGATAACGATTTCTTACCCTGGGATGTTTAACGTTTTCGATCTTTTTCGGTTTTTTAACTCGATCGATTTCGTTATCGATCGGGATTATTAAACGATCGCGCATACTAGTCGCGAGCCATTTCCCGAGATATATCTATTCGCACATATATTCATTCAACAGTCGACGTAATAAAAAATCCGACAAGCGCGTTGATTTAAAGTTTGACGCACGGCCGCGATATCGCTTGCATCGGCCCCGCTCGGCTCAGATCGGCTATGCTCGGCTATCGATACCACGGTATCGAACGAATGTCACTGTGATCGATCAAAATCGTTAGGGCTAGCACGTGGTAAGCACGGTTTTAACTACGTCGATAGTTATCTGTGATTGAGCAACTGCACTGCGTCCACCAACGCATCTACATGTAGATTGTAAATATATCGCAGTTGTGATTCTGACACATACATTTTAATTATAATTAGGACGGTATCGGTAAATGACCAAAGAGATTCTAATGACTAAATTGTTATAACTGCGATACATGGTTGCTGGTGGCAGTGCTGTAATCAACTTTATATACGATATTATTGATATCCCAACAGGGACCGAGAAACTCTGGAAACGAATGTGGGTTATCTAGGCGTTTACAGGGCTTAATAATAATAATAATAATAATAATAAAAATCTTTATTGAAGGTAAGGAAATATACATTTTACATTCAATTGGCGGACTTATAGCTTCTAGCTATTTCTTCCACTCAACCATAATACAAAAAAATAAATCTAAAATAAAATATGACAAAAGAAGAAACTAAATAAGATACCCAATATTATATAATAATGTTATGGGTTATCAAAATATTCCTGCATACTGTAATGACAATTGTTTATTAGATAATTTTTTATCATTTTTTTAAAAACTCTTATGTCTGCTTGATCTTTAATATATTTTGGCAACTTATTATATACCTTTGATTGCCATAAAATAAGGCCCTTTTTGAACACATGTGTATTTTGTTAGGGGTATCTGTAATTTATTTTTGTTTCTGGTGTTATGATCGTGTATTTTTTCAAGTTTGCAAAAATCATCTGGTCTTGTTTTAACAATGAGACAGAGTTCCATAACATATATTCCTGTCAGTGTCAATAATTTTAATTTTTTAAATATAGGCCGGCATGTTTCTAATAATTTCTATTACATGTCATTGGCTGGGTTAAGTGGCCACTTGATGTACTACAACATTCCCCCATTCCGCCCATCATCTGACAACCGTGTATGAAAAATTTTTGAAACTTCTATATATGTTGAGTTTGTTCAGAAGTATCCACATTTGAGTTGGTTTTTCGGCAGTTTTTATATTTTTTCTCTCTAGTGACATCTGTTGAGAAGATGGTTAAGCATTTTTGGCAATCTATCTTTATTGGTGTAGGTAAGGCTCTATCGAGCGTTATTACTTACTAGAAGTCGCCTGAAGATGTCTCTCCAATTTTGTTTGCTTTTAATTTTTACCAACCTTTAAAAACCAACTCAAATGTGGATACTTCTGAACAAACTCAACGTATATAGAAGTTTCAAAAATTTGTCATATATGGTTGTCAGATGATGGGCGGAATGGGGAATGTTGTAGTACATCAAGTGGCCACTTAACCCAGCCAATGACAGGTCATAAGCCCTGTAAACGCCTAGATAACCCCCATTCGTTTCCAGAGTTTCTCTGTCTCTGTTGGGATATCAATAATATCTGATATCAGCCCAGCATGGGTATAATCCAGTAATTTGTCTACAAGTATTTGTACCGTACACATTCAAAATGTTGTTAAAAACTTTATATAAATTGACTCAATGATTGTAGCACTCACTTTGTAGTTTTCCATAATTATAAAATTAAACAACTTTTAACTTTATATAATATTCTGAACAAATGGTTAAGAAGAGTGTAAATGTTTTTCTTCATGTGCGGTAGGTATACGGTATATAGGGTATAGATCACGAGTAGCCGGAGCAGCAGGAAGTGGGAGATTACCACCATCCCTCTCCCACACCAATAAACAAATAAATGACGTTAAGTGCACTGTGTTGCCATTACGTTGTCTTATGCCCGCTTTATATGAGACAGTTTCTTGTTCAGAAAACTACACAGTTTCTTGTTCAGAAAACTGTGCAGTCTGTCAAACTTCTGTCAAAAGACACGCTAAATATGTGTATTTTTGAAACGCGATTGTAAGTTATTATCGTATGTTTGCTCTCAGGGAAATTGTATATTTAGCTAATATTGTAAATATGTTATTGGTTTTTTACGTATTTAAAAGCATACAATAAACCAATGTCTACTTAAACGTTTACATAAAAAACATTGACTGTCATGTCAGCTTAAATCTGACACTAGCACACAGTTTTTCATGCAGTTTTAGCTTTATACGGGACCGTTTTCAGACTGCACAGAAAATTGTGTAGTAAACTGCGCCATATAAAGTGGGCTTTAGTAGAGTGTGGACACACAGCACACATCTACCTTTTTAGTATTTATGTATATGGACGCGCATTTGTGCAGAGATGTGTTAATAAATAAGCAATCTATTTATTGTTTTTTATTCAATATCCAGTTTTGTTAAAACTGTACTGTATAAACTTTTTTAAAACTGTTTTTAAAACTGTATTTTTAAAAAGTTTTAAAATACACCTGGAGATGGACAGTACTGCGTGTCCGAAACATGTCGTGTTAAAAATAAACTCAGTGGACAAAAAATCAAAGTGTTTTATTTATATAATTCAATATGTTATTCCACAGTGTTAACGCCGATTCAATAAATAATATATAATCTTATTATTACGATAGAGTTTTTTTTTTCAGTAAACTTATTACTGGTATATGATGTAGTAACGCTGAGAAAAATATACTATTGACAAACAATAAAAGTGTTTACAATGAGACATACGAGTAGCTATACAAATATAACGATACATCGCTAGCTACTTACGAGTAGGTACGCCTACAAGAGATGATCAAGGTTCAAGATCTTAGAATACTAACGTAATATTGCAGCAATCTTTGCCAAGAAAATGATTATTACTAACATTTTTACAGGAATCCACTGATTGGCCTTGCTTTACTGCTTGGATGTTTACTGCTTGGATGAAATTGGTGAGAAACACTATCATTGGTGCGGGATATAACCCACATCCTCGGCTGAGTTTTCATCGCCTCTTTAGAGGTATCATAAATACAGCTGGACCCAGATTACAAGCTTATCCACACTGTTATGTATCGCAAATCTCTAAGATATATACCGATTACCGTCATATAGGTACGTGTCATAACTGCGATGTAGCTAGCTTGTAATCTTGGCCCTGAAATTCGTTTATTGGCCGAAACTAGAAGAACCGAAATCAAATCTTATGACTAAAAAAGTCGGTTTACGGACGATTATTTTACGTGATAACGTCATAAGAAAACATTGATGAAAAATAGCATACTTTTATGAATTGAATTGAATTATTATTACTGAATTATCATTATTTTGTATAATACAAAGTAGGAGTTAATTAAAAATTACATTTTTTCCATATATTAACATTTTTTTGCACTCGTTAATTCAAATATTTGTTAACTTAAATTATTATCTACTCGGACGCATCGGCCGATGGAGTGGAAGAAAGATAGATGCGTCACAAACCGAACGCTTAGGCCGATCGCACCTCTCTATCGCTTGTTCCACGCTCTCGCTCGCACACTCGGCTCAGGCGGAACGTGACAATGAGTCATACTTTTTCGTGTGTGCAGCCGGGGTTCATCGATTTATTAGACGTTATCACGTCAAAAACTACTATTACTCTCTCTTGGTGCATAGGGCATGGTACTTACCTAAGGCAAGATGATCAGTCTTACGCTACAGTGCCAGCGCCAGTCCAAGGTATCACGTATTAATTTTTAAAATGTATAATAAATATTCATAGTGACTCCGTAACAGGGAATCCGTGCTACCTACCGCTATACCACCATAATTATTATTATTGATACTGAATAGAAATCACCTGCGTAAGGCGTTTATCAGTATAACATATTTTTTATTTTACTGTTAAAGAAAAATCCTGAAACTAGAATAGTTTTACTTATAAAAATAATATCGAAATTGTGTTGCACAAAGTTTAAAATCACGCGCATGTTTCCTGATTATTAAAATTTCTTATCATATAAATAATTATCTACACAAATATTTATTCAAACACGAAAAAGGCGGTTTTAAATATTTATACAAATACACACAGCCAAATATTTACTAAATATAACTGATGCGCACTTTATACGAGACAGAAAACTGTGCAGTTTAAAGCGAAAAATAAACCGAAAACTTAACGGAATATCGAACGGTCGGTGTGACGTTTGGCTGACCTGAAAGTTAATGTTTTTTATGTAAAAATTTAAGTAGATATTGATATATTAAATCTTTTAAAAACGTAAAAAACAAATTACATGTTCACATTATAATACATAAGCCGAGACGGTGGTAGGGGTACAATGAAAGCATTTGTTCGCGTAAATAATCGTAAATTCATTCGTATTTTTATCACACTAACAATCTTAAAATCGCGGTTTAGCTTGTTGAAAAAATCGGTTGAGTTGGCTGGACCGAAAAAAGACTCAATTGTCTTTAAAGCAGTCTAGGGAAAGGGTGGGGCTTTCATGTTTACATTATTAGCTATATATTAACAATTTCCTACGTGCAAACATACGATAATAACTTACGAATATTCAGTGTCTCATTTGACAGACTGTACAGTTTTATGAACAAGAAAATGTACAGTTTTCGGTACCGTATGAAGTGCGCATAATAAACGTCGCGCGTCGGGGCCTTATACGCACTTTATACGAGACCGAAAACTGTACAGTTTCTTGTTCAAGTCTGTCAAAAGACACGCTAAAAGTGTATATATTTTTAGATCGTGATCGTTAACTAATTTCTTCACTGGCAATGATTTTCCATACAAAGTAATGAATTAGATTTCGATGTTTGTTTATGCTAAGCACCCAGGTCACTCAAGTGAATACAGATAGCTTATTTATTAATAAATAATAGCATTGATTCACATACTAATGTACTAATTAAATTATATAAACAAGGACGCAGTTTAATGTTTGACTAGGTATCTTTTATCTTAATTTAAAATTCTTATTGAAATTTGTACCATAGTTAGTAAGTATTTTAATGTTTACACGATAGGTAGGTATTCAATTAGGTAACTTTTTATAAACTTATTTTAAAACACTCTTATTGAAATTTGTAACATAGTTTCCCCTAAGTAATTAACCCAGGAACAATTTTACATCATAATTATGATTCAGTTGGTTTACAAAACACATAATTATAAACAACATTTTGAGTGTGTCCAAACACTTGTATTTCACCCATTACAGGCCAATAACTACAATTTGACATCTCAACAGAGACGAGAAATTGGGAAGGTAATATGGATATCTAGGCGTTTACAGGGCTTATGACCTGTCATTGGCTGGGTTAAGTGGCCACTTGATGTATTACAACATTCCCCATTACATCAAGTGGCCACTTAACCCAGCCAATGACAGGTCATAAGCCCTGTAAAACGCCTAGATATCCATATTCCCTTCCAAATTTCTCGTCTCTGTTGAGATCAAATTGTAAAAACATAATTAAATCAAGTGAACTGGATGTTTTACATGAAATCGCATAATTAAATATGTAATGTAAATATTAGTTGTATATATGTATTATACATTATATTATGTTATTAAAATAGTTACTTGGGAGATTTTAATTTAAAATGCGCTTATACACGGTGCAACAAAACTCGTAATTAATTCGAGTCGATTTTGGAGTCGAATGGGTAATATGACTGAATCTAGATTGAAAAAAATATAATATATATACAAAGGAGTAACAAAACTCGTAGTACAACCCAAAAACTGGTGAATCTAATCGTACTTGGAGACGATTTTGTTAAATGATTTTTAATCTGACCTGGAAAAAAAAAATCTTCTTTTAGATTAAGTGAAATTGCTCAAATTCTTATTAAAACGCGTTTTTTCATTTTTTTTCCTTTTATGGATAGTATTAATTTGTCTAAATAGATAATATTTAATAAAATTGCAAAAAAAAATCGAAAAAAAAAAATTAACTTCGTACTCGATTTTCTCTAAAACTAAGGGTCAAATCAAATTTTATTCTTCAAAATCGACTCCAAATATTATGTAGATTCACTCGTTTCCCGCTTGTACATCGAGTTTTTGTTACACCCTGTATATATTGTAAAAAACTTTCACAAGTACCGCAGATAAGTAAAAAATTGCGTGATTTCTTATTAAAATACGGTTTTATATTGTGTCTTCTTTATGAATACTATTAATTTGATTTAATAAATGATATTTGATAATAATTAATAGCAAAAAATAAATAAATTATGAAATCAACTTCTTTCTCGAAAACTATGGGTCAAATAAAATAAAATCTTTAAAATCGACTCCAAATACGATGTAGATTCACTGGTTTCCCGCTTGTACGTCGAGTTTTGATACACGGCCTCAGTGCAGTGGTGACGTTACTACTGACCGTCGTATCTGCCACGACTTATTTTCGAATAAAAAAAAATTTTTCGAAAAAAAAGTTTTAACAAGATTGCGTTGATTTATTTTAATAATTTGAATTAATATTATTAAATAATGTGTTGGACGTGGTCGCAGACATCCGTAATGCGACACATGGCGAGCTTCTTTTTTCTTGTTTTACTCCGTTTTTATAAAGTTCACGGAGAGAGTTCTCTTGGCGTCTCTTCCTCGCATTCCTGAAGGATAATATTATAACCAGCTCCACAGTGGCATACGATTACCATCTATAATCCATAACGTTATTCGTTACCTAATCCGAATAATCTAAACAAAAACAGAGTTGAGAATTCTGTTACAACGGAATGTTGTCAGTGCTTTTTTGAGATTGGTCACGAGGTCGCGGGTTCGATTCCCTCGGAGGTCAATATGAAATATTTATTTATAATGTGATTTTTAACAATCACCTACTTTCATGTTTGTAATAAAATAATACAAATACACTTCACTGGTGTAACTACTAACTTCCTATGCAGTGCTCTATGCACCTTAAAGTACGACTAAGGGAATGAATGAATGAATGAATTAGATGCCTGGGCATTGAACGATTTGACACATTTTAAAGGACCCATGTTAAAACACACGTAACCATGCATTTTCCTTCGAATTTAGGTATCTTTATACATATTTTCTCTGTAAATTTCAAAGGTAGGGTAAACTCAGATATTATTTTTAAGCTTAAAAACATGTTTTAAACAACATTTTTTGAAATGAATACAAATACTTGTAGTCAAATTACTGGATTATACCCATGCTGGGCTGATATCAGATATTGATATTCCAACAGAGACAGAGAAACTCTGTAAAGCGGAATGACGAAGACGATTTCAATATATATTGTAGTTCCAAAATTTGTCATATGTGGTTATCAGATGATGGGCGGAATGGGGAATGTTGTAGTACGTCAAGTGGCCACTTAACCCAGCCAACTCCGTTCATGCGCTTGGTAGCTGCAAAACGTGTTGTGGTCTAGCCTCTTTATGTACAGCGCTCTTGAGGCGATTTCTCGCGAAAATAGCGCTTTATAAATAATCCTTAAATAAATAAATAAATATAAATGACAGGTCATAAGCCCTGTAAACGCCTAGATAACCCACATTCGTTTCCAGAGTTTCTCTGTCTCTGTTGGGATATCAATAATATTAAACATGTTTTCTCTTTAATTGGCGCTTCCATAGCGAAGACGCTGGTCACAACACGGAGACTCCGAGTTCGATTCCTGGTGAGATGACCAAAGTGATTCACAAAGTGAACGAAAGCCAATTTTTGCGAAGCGATGTTATTTTTATTCGAATAACGGGACACATCCCTATAATATTATTGTTCATATAGGTAATATAAAATATATCACCAATCACCATAGAATAATTTATCGGAGAATAAACAATCAAGGAATTCTGCTTTAATATCGTATTGAGGTCCCGTTATCAAGTTTGTAAGTATTGCTAAGTGAATGTGTGTGTGTATTCGTATAAGTAAGAACTCGTTTTTATTTATTTAATTGTCCTGCCGTAAAAGTGGCCAATATATATATTTTTAAATATATAAAATATGTCGAAACAACAAATTTACAAAGTAAAAAAAAGCAGTACCTACATCCTACATAGATACTATGTTGTTAATAAATATTATGTTATGAAGAATTTAATAACTTTAAAGTCTTTAAACCCCCTCCACCTATTTTTTTAAACAGAAAAAAAACATTTCCATACTTTACAAACAGTCGGAAATAACTATGTCAGAAAGCTGAATAGCCAACAAAACGATTAGTAGGATTGGGTATGATTGATTACTGATAAAGAAATCTAGAAATTACATAAATTTTTAAGAAGGAACTCGCTGGCCGAATTTAACAATTATTAGGAGGTATTTTTGCAAACCTCTAGGAACCTCCTCAGCCCAGCCCTTCCCCGCTCCCGGCTACCCTTATATTTACTAGTATTATACATTTTTCATTATTTTCATTATACCATATCCGCTCCCTATGTGGAGCATATGGAATTCACAAACTGCCTCCAGGCCAAGCGATCGGCCGCCAGCTCCCGCGCATCCTCCCAAGTCAAGTCCACGTCCCGCAGCTCTGACGCAAAACTGCCGACGAATTGTCAACAGTGGACGACCGGGACGCCGGGAACCTGATGCCTTGTAAAATAGGCAAGCATGGTTAAGGCTCTCGGGAGGCATACGTAGTATATGGCCGTAGTATTATACATAATAACTATTAATAAGGTACCTACAACTGCATACAAAAACATTATACCTAGGTAATTATCGTTTATGCTGTCGGCATTGTTAATAGGCTTAGGAATCTTATTTTATTCACAAGACTAAATGTATGAATGTAGAGGAAGCAAAGGAAGTATGTCAGGACAGAGTGGTATGGCGTTCTATCCTCTCTGCCTACCCCTACGGGGAAATGGCGTGATGGTTAGTAAGTTAGTTAGTTAGTTAAAATACGGAAGGTAAAAACAAAAAATTTTCACACAAAAAAATGATTTTTTTCTACACATTAGGTACCAACCTTTGAAAATACAGACTGCCCATAGTATAATTATGGACGGTCGCGGTCTGGTAAACCTAATTTCACAGGATTTCCCGGATTTCCAGAAAACTTCCAGTAAGTAGTGAGTACCTATATCGGCAGATTCCAGTAAAATGCATAAAGTACACCGGCGACTGAGGCTAAATATACCGAATTCCTTCGGGCTCCTTGTCTCCGACACTGGAATCCTTGGGGCAGAGGGGGACGGAGATAGATCCTGTCTACTGTCCTGTCACTATGTAGGTAACCGTACTTGGAGTAAAATGTGAGATAGCAATATAGCATCACTTAGTGCGTTAGTATGTGGTATCGGTAGGGTCGCTACTCGCTACTCGCTACGCACTTCGCCATAGTAGAATTGGTTTTTTTAAACCTAGATACACGTGCAAAGGAAAATGTTAACAAGCGACAAATAATATCGTGTCGCTTGGTAACCTTTTCCTTTGAACTTGTACATTGACTTGGTCTTACTATTAAAGTAACAAAACTCGATGTACAAGCGGGAAACTGGTGAATCTACAGCGAATTTGGAGACGATTGTGTAGTATGAATTTTTAATCTAGGTTTGAATTTTTTTTTTAATTTTTTAAAAGTATGAAAGATTAAGTAAAATTGGCTCTAATTCTTATTAAAACGTGTTTTTTAATTTTGTTTTCTTTATGGATAGTATTAATTTGAGTTTATACCTACATGATATTTAATAACAAATTTGCAAAAAAATATAGAAAAAAATCAACTTCGTACTCAATTTTTCTCAAAAACTAAGGGTCAAATCAATTTTTTAAATTCAAAATCGACTCCAAATATGATGTAGATTCACTGGTTCCCCGCTTGTACACCGAGTTTTGTTACACCCTGTTATAACTGATTTATTATAAAAAACACAAAAATTATGAATATGAGAAAAAAATCAACGTGTGTGCTGGATTTTTTTTTGGAATACTCGATATACAGATTGTAAAAAATTCCGAATTTATAGAATCCGCATTTTGATATCTGAAAAACTGGTGAATTATAACAAAAAATCGATTTTATAGAATAGTCATTTTGCAGATCGGTAGATTATCTCCAAATCGGGTAGATCTTGGAGAAGGCATAATCTAATCATTCGATTTTCAAATAACCGAATTATTCGATTATGCCGATGAATTGATTACGATTATTAAATAATAAGAAATACGTATTCGAAAAATCTAATTGATTATAACCGTAACCGTTTTGGTTAATCGATTATGCGATCTACTGAAAAATCGATATTGGCCACTATAAAACCAGTGCCACCTATTTTACCGACTATTTAATAAAAAATGCTGTCTACTTTACCTATCGTGCAAATGACAAATATCTCCTACTTGGAACAAAAGATGGCGCTAATTCAGCCTGCGCTGTTTTGCCGATTGCGGTTAACAAGGCGTAAATCGTGTTCTACATTTAAGTGAAAATGTAGATTTTACCTGGTCGCACAAAAGAATTACCAAAAGTAGTAACAAATTTAACTGAAACAAATATGCACGCTTTCCTGATAGTTGTAGAAAATAGATAGTTTTGTCCTTAGCACATTCCTTCAATCACATAGGAATGTTTATTTAATGTTTTTGGCACTTACTTTGGGTGTTCTAAAATTATGATATACTTAAAACGCATATTATTATTTTTTTATTTTTTTATTTTTTATTGGTAGAAATAAAATTATACAGAAGTCCCTATAAAACTAATACAAGTTTTGTCATAAAGTTCTACAGTATATAAAAATAAAAAATAAAACAAAAACCAAAAGAAACCAAAATAAAAAAAAAAAAAAAAAATTAACAAAATACAAAAAATATATTAAATGTTTGTCACAACAAACATGTTTACATTCATTCACATTACGGAGGCAATTTTTTATTCTGAACAAAAATAGTTTATCAAAGTTTTTTAATCCGGGCATATTTATATAATTACTATTTAAAAAAAGTATATAAAAAACCAAAGCGTAGAAACACAATGAATTTTTTTTCTAAATATGGCGGGGTATTAAATGCGGGGAGGAGTGGGGTCCGCTCGACATTTTAAAACCCTTGCCTTGTGCGGACATTAAAAATTCGAATAAGTTATCCGTTTTGTGCAGTGGTTGGTGTTATTAGCTATTCATAAATAGACGGTAATTTCCGACGCGTGAATTTTTAACATTATTTTTAATCGTTTTTTTTGTTAATAAAAAATTAGAATGAAGCCTTTTGAGGCTTATCATCTTGCCTTCATGAAATATCATGAAATATACACTGCTCTTGAGTTTCGCGGTACTCCTCGAAGCAACGTGTATATATCGCACTGGGCTGTTTATATGGCATGAGGTCGCGGGTTCGATTCCCGTAGGGGTCAACATTAAATAGTTTATTTGCAAGTGATTTTCTTAACCAATAAAAGTGATACCTTGGACTGGTACTGAAGCGTAAACTGATCATATTACCAATTATGTAATAAAACATGTCAATATATACTGCACTTGGTTTAACCGATGCAGTGCCCAATGCAACATTGGGTGCGGATAGGGGAATGTACGTACCTAGTATCCTTTGAACTAATATCTAGATTCTTCTTGAAAATTGGATAAAATATTCAGTCAGTGTATAGTTCGATTGTAAAACGAAATTTCAATAAAACCATTTTTAAACATTTCTTTTAGAGGTAAGTTGAATACCAAAAACGCGATAAACGTGGAAAGCTACGACTACATCTTTGCTCGATCATGAGATCACTACCGACTCGGTAATAAGCGACGTGCATAACGATTTTAATGTACCCATATGTTTAACGTTTTCGCAAACAGGGGAACACGCGTTAAAAGGCTACCGTGCGGGAGTTATAAAATGAGCACTTCTATTCGCGAGCCATTTCCCAGAAAATATTATCTTATTCGCACCGGTATATCTTCATTCAAATCTTTCTTGAGTGCCGTATTGCATTTAGCCGGTTTTCGGCAGAACCCAAATATTGAACAAGTGCGATAAAGGAAAATGGAAGGACAAATAATAGTGGAAAATATGAATATTCCGTGCCCTTTTGGGCAAAATGTAAAATATAATTTAATTAATGTTTCTACAAGGTTTATTATGCTTTCACGAACAAAGGGTGTCTTGCCTAAACAGAGTTAATTTTTAAATGTCATATAGTCGTATTTTCTTTTTTACTACTACTGAAGGTAAATAGGCATTCAAATACTAACTCGCACTTATCATTTTTTAAATGGTTCTGCTCAATGAATTTTTAGTAGATACCTACATTTTCATAATACTATACGGAGGATTGGTAGCACGACCTACATTTTTATTTCATTTGGAACAAATTAACAAATTCATAAGGGTGTCTGAAAATTGCAATTAGTACGGAATACGTAGGTACTTTGAAAATGTACATCCGAAATGCTTACAATCTCGAAAATCAGAGATTGTCAGAACAATGTGATCAATGTTCTACTGATAAGCTACAGGTGCAACCTACAATACCTAAATGTTTAGTTTATGCACGCGTCCGCTTCGTTGTGTAGTGGTAGCGCGTTGGGCTGCCAAGCATGAAGTCGCGGGTTCAATTCCTGATGGAGGTCTTTTAAATAAAACTATTCCAGTTGCTCAATCACAGATAACTATCGACGTAGTTAAAACCGTGCTAACCACGTGCTAGCCCTAACGATTTGATCGATCACAGTGACATTCGTTCGATACCGTGGTATCGATAGCCGAGCATAGCCGATCTGAGCCGAGCGGGGCCGATGCACGCTATAACGCAGCCTTACGTCAAACGTTAAATCAACGCGCTTGTCGGATTTTTTTATTATGTCGACTGCTTTTCTCAATATTTGGCTTGCCGAAAACCGGCTAAATTATAATAAAGATTTAATGAATATTTGTGCGAATAAGATATATCTCGGGAAATGGCTCGCGACTATTATGCGCTCGTTTAATAATCCCGATCGATAACTTTTAACGCGTGTTCCATTGTGATCGCGAAAACGTTAAACATCCATGGGTAAGAAATCGTTATCACGTCGCTTATTACCGAGTCGCTCGTGATCTGTGATCGAGCAACTGGACTGGCACTGAAGCTAGCGACTGATCATCTTGCCTTCATGTTACTTGTAACAAATCACCAAAATTCACTGCATTTAGTGTATGAATGCAGTGCCCTATGCACCATTTGTTGCGGATATGGGAGAGTAGTACTTATGAAGGGAGCTCTAAATCGAGCAGTCTCTTCTTTACGTCTGCAGAATACCGAAGGTTGACGATAATATTATTTCTCTGGCGAATTTGTAATCGGTGGAGTTTAGGGATGCAGGACAGATTGCAATAATTTCGATCTTATGCGCACTTTATACGAGACCGAAAACTGTACAGTTTCTTATTCAGAAAACTGTACAATTGGTCAAAAGACACGCTAAATATGTATATTTTTTCCGCGCGATCTAAGTTATTATCGTATTTTTGCACGCGGGATATTGTAAATATAGCTAATAATGTAAATGTGTTTAGTATCTGTTTTTTACGTTTTCAAAAGCATTCAATAAAAATATCATATCTACTACAAACAAACATTAACTGTATTCTGTAAGTGTTTTTAAACTACTGCGCATACGATTTTGTACTGAATTCGTATGCGCAGAAGTGTCTAAAACCTTAGAGAATCGCACCGCAGCTGCGCAGGTCAGACAAATGTCGTGCCGACCATTCAATATTCCATACAGTTTTCGCTTCATACGGTATAGTCTGCAAATTGCACAAGAGACTGTACAGTTTTCTGTATCGTATAAAGTGGGCTTTATTCTAAGATATGCACAGTTACAGTAAATGAACATGAATTCTTCGATAATTTGAGAGAAGCAGAAATGCCTTTCCTAACCCAATTTACAACGATTATCTACGATCTACGCTATATTAAAAACAGATATTAAGTACCGTGTCCCACGATGAGACCGCGAAACTCCGGAGGGTGATTGTTCATGGTATTCTGAGAAAAAAATCCTTGTAAAATTTTTTGATCCGGGCATTTCCAATAATTAATTTTAAAAAAGTATTCATAAAAAGCGACGAGTGTAATACTGGCTTCTGTTTGAAGTGCTAGCGGCGGCGGGGTGGCGGTGGGCGGGGAGGAGTGGGGGCCTGCTCTGGTACGCCTTGTACGGACATTCAAAATTCGAATTTCATACCTGAATCTTTAGTTTAAGTTTCAAAAAATATGTGATTTCTTCGCGCTTATTGGTGCAGGTCACGTGGTGTGAGCCAGTTCAAAAATTGACGGTATTACACGCGTGAATTTTAATAATTTTTTTAAGAAATTAGAATTGAGTTTTTTGAAAAACTTTATTAAGATTTTTTTCTCAGAATATCATGAATAATCACCCTCTGGAGTTTCGCGGTCTCATCGTGGGACACGGTGTATATGTACAGCATAAGTAAAACTATTATTCCACACAACATGTGAGATGTGAGTGGCTGACCTATGCCTTCCCACCTAACTGACCTGACTGACTGTCCATCATCTGGCTAATAGAAAATGATATATTACCTAGTTGACGAAAAACGTCCTTTCATGAAGGACTTTATTCTTGTCATGAACTCCTCCTAATACCGCTCTCCCTTATCCGCACCCAATGGCACTGTATTGATGCACCAAGTGCAATGAATCTTGATATATACGTAGACAAGATGATCAGGCTTCACTCTTTACTTCCTACACTTCTGGTTACTGGTATTTAGTTCAGTGCGGTAATTGGTTGAATCTATTTGAAAATTATTCGGTCACCGTAAAATCCTATCTCACGTCTTCGATACATACATGATGTAACCAAACTCGACGCACTAGCGGGAAACCGGTGAATGCACGTAATAATTGGAGTCGATTTTGTAGAATCACCTTTTTTTTTACTCGTAGTTTTCGAGATAAATGTTTTTTTCCAAAAATTCTTACATATTATTATTAAATACTCGTCCGTAATATTTACTCAAATTAATTATGTATTAGGAAAACAAAAGCATCAACTTAATTTTAACAAAAATTCGTACAATTTTAACTTATAAGATAAGTGCTTAAGAAAAATTTTGAAATAAAAAAAAATGAATTTCAGATTCAAAGATATTACACAAACATTCGACTCCAAATAATATGATGTAAATTCAGCAGTTATCAAGTTGTACTACGAGTTTTGTTACTCCATGTATAGATTGATGTAGATATTTTGATGATCTGTGACCGGAGCCAGTCCAAGATTCACTAATGAAATATTCCTATTGAGAACGGATATGGGAGAGTATAGTCCTTATGCAAGCGTTCCGGGTGTCAAGAGACCTCTAAATCGAGCGTCTCTTCTTTACGTCTGCAAAGATCCCGAAGGTTGACGATAAAGATTAACTGCAATCGGTGTCCCAATGCAGTGCCCTATGCACCATTAGGTGCGGATATGGGAAAGAAGTGCAGTAGTAGAATGATAACAAAAATGGTATATTTCTCGCATAGGTACTCTGTGATTCATTGGGTCACAAATAATAATCGGGTATAAATACGAAACAAAAAACACTCTATTACACTATATTTGGTCTACCTACATACTCATTATTTGTACTGACACATATAATGAGCCAATATTGCCTAAGTATTCTGTATGCGTGTACTCTTCGTACACTTTAATATACCCACTACACACTTATCAGAAGGGATGCAATTCAACAAAATGAGGATTTTGTCATTTTTTCGTTTCTTTTTTTTTTTAAATCTGAATCAATATCACGACTTGATTCCTATTTTAAAGCACAAGCCGCTTAGGCCTTATGAAAATAGTATTTACAAATCGAAATATGTGCAAATATCATAAGATTCCATAGATTTCTTCTTTTAATAAAAAATATAAGAAATTAGTAAACTTTTTACCGAAATCTAAAATGTACCCAAACAAACAATTATTACACCGTAGTAGACATCATAATATACACATATTAGTACAACATAATATTATTAAGCGCGATACGGGGCCGAAAACTGTACAGTTTCTTTTTCAGAAAATTGTACAGTCTCTCAAAAGACGCTAAATATGTATATTTTTGAAGCGCGATCGTGTTTGCACACAGGAAATTGTTAATATAGCTAATAATGCAAATAATATGTTATTAGTTTGTTTTTTACGTTATTAAAAGCATTCAATATATCAATATCTACTTAAACTAAAAAAACATTAACTTTCAGGTCAGCCAAACGTCGCGTCGCGTCCACCGCTCAATATTCTATACGGCTTTCGCTTTAGGACAGTTTGCAAACTGCACAAAAAACTGTACATATTTCAGTCCCGTATAAAGTGCGCTATAGATATTGTGCAACAAAATTGGCGGATCCTATGTAGGACTCCCACTGCGGATGTTCTCGGTTCGATTCCCGGTGAGATCACAAAGATCTAAAGTGATATTTTTATTCTTATGGCCTGTGAGGTGATGTAAAAATGAATGAATTTGAGAGAGAATGAATGCAAATGTTATTGAAAATGAATACAAAATTATGGTTAGCCATATTTTAATCAATAATTTGTGGCCATCCTTGGTTAGTTGGTATCACGTACCAGAACCAGATATCGGTTATCACTGTTATCAGTAAAGTTATTATCGTGAGCGGGATTGCAAACGGTACGCGATTCTACGAAGTTAAGATAGTGTAATATGTAGGTATATCGCATGTAATCTTCTTGGGTGAATCCATTTATAAAAAAAATTAAAAAAACTTTAGTTGTCTGTTAAGTCGGTTTACGGTCGATAATTTTTCGTGATAACGTCGATAAGAAAACAAATATGAAAAATAGCATACTTTTAACGAATTAGCATTTGAATTATTATTTCTGAATTGAATTATTATTTTGTATAATAAAAGGTGTAACTTAACAACTTGGGGTGCTTTGTATGAGGACTAGTCTATTGCTAAATCCATAGATATTACAAGATGTAGAAAAAGAGTCGAAGTGGGGAAGAAGGTGTCCATAGGTTGGGTTTAATAAAATACTTTGTAAATCAAATGGCTATTTAAAAGCAATATCCTTTATAATAGGTTATGAAATTTATACAGTAGGTTAATGATAGGTTAGGTTAAATAAAAAATAATTTAAAATTGAAATAGATTTTTTTCCAAAGCGAAATTTGTGAAGGCGTAACCAAATGAAGGCTGCTGTGTCCAACCAATCACAGCTTAGCCCGCTTCTGAGATAAATCTACCAACCATAGAGTAAAAATATTTTGAAATTTTGACAGCTGCACCCCAAGTTGTTAAGTTACACCTAATAAAAAGCAGGAGTTAATTGAAAATTACAATTTTTTTCCATAAATTAACTTTTTTTTTTTTTTTCTTCTTTAGTGCTGCTGTTATCTCCCTTCTACTCGGACGCATCGGCCGATGGAGTGGAAGAGAGATAGATGCGTCACAAACCGAACGCTTAGGTCTCTCTATCGCTTGTTCCGCGCTCTCGCTTGCACACTCGACAAAGGCGGAACGTGACAATGAGTTATGCTTTTTCGTGTGTGCAGCCGGCGTTCATCGATTTATTAGACGTTATCACGTCAAAAATGTTTTTAATATTTTATACGTTCTGTCTGTGAAAGTGACTAACTTTGGACAATTCAAATGAATTAATTTGGTACAGGGTACCTACAGATAGACGGATGGTCGGTTAAATGTGGACATGGGACAAATAAATTCTGTAGTAAGTGCGCGGGCGAGAATATGTAGACGAAAACGTAGTATATCACACTCACTACGTCATTCTAAATAAATAGAGTTGGGAATTTCGGTCTGAAACGTGCGCTACCACATCAACACAACCGCGTGAACAAATTTAAGCGGAAATATTATTAAACAACATTTTGAGTGTGTCCAAATACTTGTAGACAAAAACTGGATTTCACCCATTACGGGCTAATAATTACTATTTGACATCTCAACAGAGACGAGAAGTTTGGAAGGGAATATGGAGATATACGTTGCTTGTGTTCTGTAGAAAAACTGACAAACAGATGAAGCTCTCTGATCAAATACTGGAAAATTGACGTAATATTTTAGTGGCTCTTCTATTTTTCTAGCTGAATTTTCAAATATATCTTTAATTTTTGCCGCGTTTGGTTAAGTATTCGCAAATACTTGAATATGGTTCAGATTCGACGAAAAAAAAACTATATCGATTTCGTCGTGCAAGCTGTAGGTAGTTCGCGCAGCACTAGTTACTTGTTAATCTTAAAACACAGTACCTACACAGTTCGTCTGAGGCGCTGATAAACGCTGCCAAGTTTCATAATAATTCATAATCGCGCTGTTGCCGTTAGCGAGTGGTCGAGTGACGAGTGCAAGTGATTAGTGATAGGTGTTGAATTTAGTGTCAGGTGTTTCTGTGATGGTGCAATGAGGTGGACGGCTCGGCTAGCGCTCCTGGCGGGGTGTCTCGCCCTGGGGGGCTGCTCGTGGTGCGACACGCCCCCGTGCCACTGTGACGGCTACGGCAGGGTGCTGTGCCCCTGCACGAGGGATGACCAGGTCGGGCGCATTACTCAAAATGCATTATGTTCAGATGGGTGGTAGACAAAATTAATAAAGGACTTTTACGATGGTCACGAATCAATTTAGTGATGAAAGAACGGCTGGACGTTATTTTATTTATTTATTTATTATTAATTTAATTTGTACAAAATATTTTGCTCCCAATTGAGTTGCAAAACTCATTCTGGGACAGATATTAGAAAAAGAAAGACTTAATATTACAATACTTCAGATTACAGAGTTAACAATGCTAAATCTAAAAATACAATAATCACAAAAGGAACAATAATCACAAAAGGAACAATATAGAAAAATTAGCCATTATCATTATTAATAAAAATATTTAAAAAGTAGTCTTTTAGTGCTTTGTTTTGGGATTTCGCCGTCTTTTGATTTTGAATTTCGCTTGGTAGTTTATTGAATTGAGTGCGGGCAATGCTTTCTAAAGATTTTACGCCAATTTTACAGATTTTATGAAGTGTGCCAGGACAGAGTGGTGTGGCGTTCTATCCTCCCTGCTAACTACTTCGGAGAAATGGCGTGATTGTTAGTTAGTTAGGTATTTGGGTACTTGTCATAATAATATGTTCGAAAATAAAAAAGGTACATTATCAAGATAATTTTATACACCGTCCTCTCTCAGCCGAGTAGTACTTGTATGTAAGTAAGCATACACAGGTAAGTAGTACAATTTCATCACAATATTCGTCGCTACCGGCTTTCCCATAAAAAAAGATGAAAATAGATTAATAATCACCCATTTCAACTAATGCATTCAAAGTTATACACCCTTATACATACATTTTTGGTGGTATTTATTGGTGAGCAGTTCTAAAAATGGGCCTACTCTTAGATAAATGTATTAATTTTATACTAGAAATGTGTTTTTCCCAATAGATTGCCCCTCTCTGTTTATCTATGATACGTTATTCGATATTATAATTTTTTTAGAGAGAAATATTTTTTAAATCAAATATAACTAACTATCTAACCATCACGCCATTTCTCCGTGGGGGTAGGCGGAGAGGATAGAACGCCATACCACTCTGTCCTGGCGCACTTCCCTCGCTTCCTCTACATTCACACGTCTTCTCATGCACACGCGCCGATTATTCCGACTTTTCACATGTCCACTTTCAAGTACTTGTACTTGATAATGCCATGTCATGAAATGTTTATGTATGTTTCGCATACTCAATACTTAACTAATAAACGTGTGATATTAATGACTTTTGTCTATAATGGAGGCCTGAAAATATGTACAAGAAGACCATGTCCACCTTTGTAAAAAATAAGTTGGATATGCCTTTCATTAAAATTAGCTATTTAAGATAAAATAATTAAACTTTAAAAAAATAAAGACACTAACTTATAAAACATAATCCCATTTATTTACACTTCTTGTATTGTTTGGTTATGTAGATATAACAGAAAATAATCTTCAAACTGGATTATAGAATAGACCAGAAATAGAATTCCACCAAGTAATGTCAATAAAAAATATAAATCTAACTATACTAATTTATAAATAACCATTTTGGCATGAATTATATTTATTCCAAGATCCATAATTTTTCTGAACAAGATATATCATAGAGAAAATTTGCATACCAACTTAGATCATGTTTCCAATTTAGATTTATTATACCTGTTGCATTTAGGTAAAGAAGAAAAATTATTAGTCTACTGTTGAACAGGGAGAAAATCAAGGACTATGTCCATATGGAGTAACGGAGCGGGCCACGTAAAAACGACAAATGATGTTTCGTATCGTGAATAATAAAGTGTACTAAATAAAAAAAGCTCATTTTAGGAAATCGCAAAAATGAGATTTTGATTTCAGTACTGTTTCATTAAAACTGTATTTTTTAAATTCAATATCTCGACATAGGAGAGATATGGAAATATAATATCGACGGTGGAAAGGTGAGAGTTACTAAGCGACATAATATGTGCAAAGAAAAATTATACAAAGAAACAAAGCAGTCCCAAAACTGAAATATTTTTTATAAAATATAAGAACTCAAATGTTTCTTTTTCTTTAAAAAAAAAAAAAAAAAATGTATATTAAGTCTAATACAATTAAAGAAAATAGCGTGTAATTTACAGTAATTCGACACATTTTCATTTCTCTTGCATTTATAGGCTATTCATTAATTTATCAAGCTAAGAGTTATCCACGTAGTTTATTGCGCTGTCAAAGCTAAGCTTGAAAACGTTCCTATGAGTTATGAAGGAAATTGTTCCTAGTGTCAAGGGCAAGTAATTTTTCCTAATGCGATGTCAAATAAAATGTAATTTTCAAATTAATATTGCCATTGAAATAAAACAAAAGTATGAATGCATTTACTTAAGAACCCACTAAAATTAGTACATATTTCTTTTAGTAAATTCTTTGAGTTTGTTTTTTAGTTATAAGATAAGTAAGTAAATAAATTTTTATGAATGTATCTTTTTGTATGTATTAATGTAAAAAAAATTTTTTTAAATTTTTCACACCACAATCCTACCAAGCCAATTTTGTGGTCTTATATACAGTAGGTACTTAGATCAAGTTGAACAACAGACTATATATATTAAATCTAAATATCTAAGATAACATTTAATATACAGTGAGGTACAATGTATTACGAACAATAAACTCAATTAAGAGAGTAAGTATTAAAAACTCTTGATCGAGTAGCCATTCATATAAGCCTATTATTTTATTGCAATTTGCTAATCTTTTGCTAAGATTTGCCGGCAGCAAATTAAAAATAGTGGGAACTAAAAATTTTAAGGTTCGGCTACCGTATTTATTCGCTACTTTTAGGTATGTTTCAATGCTTCTTTTGAATAAGTCTTGTATTATGCGAGTGGTTAAGGGGGTTTTTAGAATTTATTATAACTAAATTGTTCAATTATGATGCGAACCCACAACATTATTAATGACGCTATATAAAAGTCCCTTTTGTTTTCTCTTTGAATATAAATATCGATGGTACAATTTTTTTAATAATTGAATATTGAGTCTCTCCAGATCATTTTTGATATTCGTTTTAGTTGAAATTTCCCCATGACTTAATTCCATATCAATATAGATTTAAAAATCTAATTTAGTTGTCCAACTATTATTGCATGTTCAATTACTATAGCACCCCGCCCTATTATAATGTTGCTTTGTATCATTTTTTTTTTGCACACAACTGTAAATCCTTTTCACAAACACCGTCGATATTATGAATGTACATTTAATAAACATTAATGTGGCTGTTGCGTGGCGGGAGCTATAAAATGGTTTTCTCAGTTCATTTTGACAATCTAGACAGAACAATTTTGGTGCGATGTGTACTGACTAAATTTTGCGTATTGCTATTTCATAAATAATGCGCACACTATGAGTGTAATGTTTTTTTTTCTCGCTTAAGATCATTAAATATAATTTGTCACACTGTGTATAAGACTGTTTGCGAAGCCGTGTGTGTTTGCGAATGCTCGCGTTGTTAGTGTGAATTGTGAATAATTGTACACGTAAAAAAAACCCGGTGACATCAGTAAGTAAACAAGGTTATAGCGCAACATATTTATTAAGAACTTGGCAGCTGTTTTGCCAAATAATAAAATTATATTGAAATGAATTTACTGGATATATTGGGGTTTCCCAGTGGGGAATGCATTAAAACATGTATTCATGTATAATCCAGAATAACCATCACGCCATTTCCCGGAGGGGGTAGGCAAGAGAGGATGGAACGCCACACCACTCAGCCTGGCATACTTCCACTTCCTTCCTCCACATTCATACATCTTCTCATGCACGCGCGTCGATTATTCCGACTTCTCACATGCCCACTTTCAAGCACTTTTCGTACTTGATGATGCAATGCATTTTCTCGGCCTTCTCGACTTCTACATCCAGGCACACTGACTCGCATCAACCGTTCTTTCATTCGCTCCGCATGACCAAACCATCGTAAAAGACCTTACTTAATGTTGTCGAGAATGCTTATCTCAGCCTTGCATTCTGCTCTAATTTTGACATTAGGGCACCCTATCATACATGTTTTTTCCACGCATTCGCCTGAGAGATCGCATTTCAACAGCATTCAATCTACTTTCGTCCTTTTTTCTCAACTCCATGGTTCGTTCCACACATTAGGGTTGGTACCAGGACTCCATTAAGAATTATTATTAAGTTTTAGAGTTATTAGCGAAAAACCAAATAACGTCAAAAGTGAAGACCTTCAACGAGATATAACATTTATTTACATGTTGTTATTCACATAAATATTTCATACCTTGGACTGCAGCGAAGCGTATGACTAATAATCTTTGCATGTAATAAAATGATCAAGACACACTGCCCTTAACATTTCAATACAGTCCCCTTTGGGATAAGGAAAAATAGTAATCACTCTTGAATGCTATAAAGTAATGACGTAACAAGGTCAATCTTCTTCCTAAATTTGTTTCAGTATAACCCACAATTTACATCTTAATAATATATCTACGTACATCGTACATACACTTAGTTTGTCGTACATCATAATTCATAATTCAACAGAAAAACATCTATTTTAGAAACTTACTGGCAATTATTAGGGTTGCCAGCGAAGTTGAAGCAGTTTTTCCCTTTTAATAACTTTGTCGTGTAATAATCTATCTATCAAATACAAGCGACTAAATGAAATTTAATACTTTTTATTTGTGCTTATTTCATCTTTATGCTTTGCGTACAACCTACGTATTTTACAGCAATTTACCAACGGAACCACTATCACATTTCTTTTCACTTTTCATATTTTCCATAAGATTTTCATTTTATCTTTCAGTTTTTAGTTTTTCTACTACTAACTACTACTAACTAACTACTAACTAAACCATCACGCCATTTCCCCGAAGGGTAGGCAGAGAGGATAGAACGCCACACCACTCTGTCCTGGCACACTTCTCACTTTCTCTTGCTTCCTCCACATTCATACATCTTCTCATGCACGCACGTCGATTATTCCGACTTCTTACATGCCCACTTGTTTTACTTGATCATGCCATGTCTTTCTCGGCCTTCCTCGACTTCTACATCCAGGGACAGTCGCATCATATGCCCACTTTATATGAGACAGTTTCTTGTTCAGAAAACTACACAGTTTCTTGTTCAGAAAACTGTGCAGTCTGTCAAACTTCTGTCAAAAGACACGCTAAATATGTGTATTTTTGAAACGCGATTGTAAGTTATTATCGTATGTTTGCTCTCAGGAAATTGTATATTTAGCTTATTATGTATATATGTTATTGTTTTTTTACGTATTTAAAAGCATACAATAAACCAATGTCTATTTAAACGTTTACATAAAAAACATTGAATGTCGTCATGTCAGCTTAAATCTGACACTAGCACACAGTTTTTCATGCAGTTTTACCTTTATACGGGACCGTTTTCAGACTGCACAGAAAACTGTGTAGTAAACTGCGCCATATAAAGATAGCTATATATTTTTTTAGCCGTTAAGTTAGAATGTTTAATTTTTCAGTTTTTCATAAATATTTCAGTTCTTAACTTATTTGAGCACGTTATATGCGTTCTCAAGGAACTGGATTACACGATATTATGATAGAGAATGAAGCCAGACGTCAGAACATTTATAACCAGATTGCTCCAATACTTCTACAAATAAATTAATGTGAACCGTGATCACGCGTATCGCAGAATACGTCATTATGTTACTAATAGATTCCAACACTAACTTGTGAAAATAAAAATATCTTCTAGCGCAAAACAGAGGTAGGTAGGTATAGTAAGTTATTCTCATGAACGTAAATACTTATTTATTTAGGCGTTTACAGGGCTTATGACCTGTCATTGGCTGGGTTAAGTGGCCACTTGAAGTATTACAACATTTTCCATTCCGCCCATCATCTGACAACCATGTATGACAAATTTTTGAAACTTGTATATATGTTGAGTTTGTACAGAAGAATCCACATGCGAGTTGTGTTTTCGACAGATTTTCAATAAGCCCTGTAAACGCCTAGATAACCCACATTCGTTTCCAGAGTTTCTCTGTCTCTGTTGAGATATCAATAATATCTGATATCAGCCCAGCATGGGTATAATCCAGTAATTTGTCTACAAGTATTTGTATTCGTTCAAAATGTTGTTGTTAAAAAAAAACTTATTTATTTATTTACGCCCAAAAACCTTCCCCTTTAAAGTAAATTTTGTACTTGATAATGCCATGTCTTTTTCGGCCTTCCTCGGCTTCTACAGCCAGGGACACTTGCATTTCTTGCCGTTCTTTCATCACTCATTCGCTCCACATGACCGAACTTTTTTAGAGTACCTTCTTAATTTTGTAAGGAACGCTCTAATTAAATCTCAGCCTTGCATTCTACTCTAATTTCGATATTACATTATTAACAATTCATTATTATATATGATTTAAAATCACGATTGGCAACCACTGCTTTATTTTTGTATGTATTTTATTTATTAACATTTCAGATGAATTTTCGTTTAAATCACAATTAATTATACAGAAAGATGGCGACGCACTCAGTAGCGACCCATGACAATGATCTGGCCCCGACTCACTAGATAATCCGTGTCGAGTCAGGGCATCTTCAGTACAGCATTGTACACTACAGCACATCTAAATGATGAGAAACAATCTTTGGCATTCAGAGGAAAAGAAGAAAAAAAAAAGAAAGAATTTTTTTTTTGAAAATTACACAACTCTATTTCTGCAGGCATTTTCAACAAAAACACCACCCATTTATTAATATATAACCACGATAATATTTATAAAACATGATAATTTGTAAAGCCTATTACCAGTGTGAGGATGTCAGTAATGACAAAAGGTGGTTAAAACATAAAACTAAAATGGTGTTTAATTAATTATAATAATAATGCAATTCCATCAAGAAATGTCAGAATAAAATCTCAATTTATTAATTATAATTTTTATAGTGACGTTTTTATAATAAAGGACGCTTCAAGGCGCAAACGAGCGATAACCTCTTCTTAAGTCCTGTAAATGCTTAAGTTATCAGTATTCTTATTTCAAATGTCGTATTGGTCATTAAAAATACGTTTAATTAGCCTGCGCGTCATTACTCTAAGGTTTAATGTATACATACTTGCATATGAAAATTAAATGAATACCGGAAATACCTTACTTATCGGCGGAAATAAACGATATTGAATGTGTCAAATTGTTCAATATTTGGAACATTAAAATTTGCTTTAATTTAGCTGTATATTGTGTATATACGAGTATTATAATATATACCATGGCATATACCAAATGCAAACTAAAACCGAGGCTTCTATTTTTGACTTATCGAAATTTATTATGGGTACGTCATTTATTGGATTAGTACCTTATCACTAAGTTTTGTGCGTTGTGCGATGATTCAAAGATAAAATGGTAAACCTTGGATAACTTGATTTGTAGAAGAAGGCACTTTGGCACTTTGTGTGATTCAATAGCAAAAATTAATTTTTAACAGCATTTTGAATATGTTTGTTTATTTGTACATTTTTATTTAGCTATAAAAAAAATTCTTACAGCTAATATAATACATTTTTTAAATCTTAATATTTATAACTGATCACAAAGATGCTTTTTATGTTTTAATAGGTATACACTGATTTCAAATATCTTAATTTCGTATATATAATGTAAGAAATAAAATCTCTTGCGAATATTCCAGCAAGCGGTTCTATTCTTGTTACCATTCCAAATAAATACCGAATGGTTGAATAAGGTAACTGCAATACGTTATTCTTGATATAACTGCAATACGTTATTATTGTGGTATCCAAAATTTATGGCTCAGAAACTTTGCTGTATTACATTAGTATTTTACTAAGGTTCCTTCTGAATTCATTTGATCCGTTTATTTCTTTGACAGTCTCAGGTAGTTCATAAAAATAATAAATAATTCTTGTACAAATACTTGTAGACAAATTACTGGATTATACCCATTCTGGGCTAATATAAAATATTATTGATATCCCAACAGAGACAAAGAAACTCTGGAAACGAATGTGGACTATTATGACTGGGTTAAATGGGCACTTGCTGTATTACAACATTCCCCATTTCGCCCATCATCTGATAACCATACATGATGAATTTCGGGTGTTCTATTAGTATGAAATCTCACAGAACGTTTCACATTTTATGAAATTTCATTTTGTCATTTTTTCTCACTGGTGACATCTGTTGAGAAAATTGAGATTTTTATTCCAAACCTTGAGGTCGTAAATTATATATATATTTTTTAAATACACAGTAAATATACACAAAACAGAAGAAGAAATAGAAAAAAAAGATACTGAATGTGAAAAAAGCAGTAAAAGTGATGTAATATTAAAATATTTCGTGGCGGTTTTAACGTTTGAAGCCAGAACATGTTAAGTGGAGAGTGAATCCATCCTGCTGTGGCTTGTGGTTTTGTAAATACAATAAATAGATTTAGTGATATGTAGATTATGCCGAGATAAATCAGACTGTACATACACACGGAGGAAAAAAACTCGTAGCACAACCCGAAACATGTGAATATTTGGAGTCGAATGTGTAATATGACTTTTGAATCTGAGCTTGAAAAAAAATTTTTTTTCTTCTTATAAAAGCTTTCGTAAGTACCGCAGATTAAATAAATACATTTTTTAAATTTAGTTTTCTCTATGGATGGTACTGATTTGACCAAATAAATAATATTTGATAACAATTTGCTAAGATTTAAAAAAAAAACAACTTCTTACTCAATTTTCTCGAAAATATGGGTCAAATTTAAAAAATGTTTTCTGCAAAATCGACTCCAAATATGATGTAGATTCACTGGTTTCCCTCTTGTATATCGAGTTTGGTTACACGGTGTATACTACCTAAACAGATAATATTACTATATTACTATTCTATACTATAATACTCGAGAGCAAGCGTGGTCACGTGGGTAGCCCGCTCCGTATCTCCATACAAGCGTAGTAATAATTTTCTCCCGGGAATTTAGCATTTGGGCAACGATGTTTTCACAAGTTTCAGATATTTTATGAGAAACGTTTTTGTATCGTCCTTTTTTGGTCATTTATTTCTATACAATAAGCACACTTCAGCACTGCGATAACCAACTTATCTAACAGGTATTTTAATGAGGATAATATATCAATAGAATAATTTATACATTGGGCTTAAATTTATTTCAGGTGCAGCACACACGTTAAGTACGGAAATCGATCTTGTTCATATTTATGACCAATGACCACGATTGCAGTGTTAGATTCTTTGGAGCCGATTTTCCGTCACTCTTCCTCAAATATCGGCCGGAACGTTGACAATTTCGCGTTCATTATTGTTTCTGAGCTCCTCTAACATTCTTTGCACAAATCTAAGACAAAGAATATATATCATAAATCTGTGGCATAAGTAAACAACTTAAACGCAACCCCATAAAAAAACAACTGCGTTAAAAGATTACACGATTACCGAACTTCAATAGATACCTAAATTGTTAGACCAGGTATGTGGCATGTGACACCATCTTGTTGGAACCACATATCACTGATGTCAAGTCCGATTGACCGTAACATGGCTATCATTTTCATTGATGAAAAAAATACGGTCCAACCACTCCTCCGCCTCCGGCATGAAATTCACACCACAAAGTCACTTTTTAGATAACGCATAGCTATTTTGCTTATTTACAAAGTGTTAAGGCCAAAATGTATTTTGAAGATATCACGATTGAACGTTGGAGTAAGCGTTCTTAAAAATGCAAATCATCTGTAAATTGCACAGTGGATGAAAAATGAAATACACATTTAAAAATAAATAAGATTATAAATTATTAGATTATATTATAGTTATGATAAGAATTATTTTCCAATTTTTGACAACTAACAAAACACCCACCATCCCCTATTTACACGTTCTAATTGGTATTCAGTTAATAATTATGTATACAAGATTTGCATCTCTGCATACTGTATGACTAATTTGCTTAATTATTTCTAAATTAGATGCAGTGTATATAGAAAATAGTAACAAAACGCTTACTGCATCACTGTAATGAGATCCAACGGAAACTCGAATATAGTGTTTTAATACAATATTTATTACTATGTTTTGAAAGGTGTATAGTATAATGCGAATTATTCGAAAAATTATGCATTTTAAATTGGGTCCCATCCATATAGGGAAAAATATAATCCACATTTCGGCTGGGTGGGCCATATACTAAGTATGTATCCCGAGAGCCATAAACCTTGCTTGCATATTTTACAAGGTATCAGGTTCTCGACGTCCTGGACGTCTACTGTTGACAATCCGTCGGCAGTTGACGTAGACCTGACTTGAGAGGATGCGCGGGAACTGGCGGCCAATCTCTTGGCTTAAAGGCAGTTAAATATTATATGGTCCACATAGGGATCGGATATGGTATAATGGTGAATGTTTTCCCTAATCTAGTAATGTTGTTTCCACAGACGGTAAGTATAGGAGCCGAGGGGGCGCTGAGCACCGCCACGGAGATCGAGGTGACCAACTGCTCGCGGGTGACGTTCCTGAGCGGGGCCCTGGCCGGCCTCGCGGAGCTGCGCGGCGTGAGCGTGCGCGGCGCGGGGCTGCTGGAGCTGCAGCCCGCCTCCTGGGGCTGGCTGCCGCGCGGCCCGCCCGCGGAGCACGCCGCCTCGCCCGGCCTGCGCCTGCTCCTGGCCCACAGCCGCCTGCCCGGCCTGCCCCCGCAAGCCGTCACGGGCCGGGTGGACGACATCACCATCGTCTCCTCTCATCTCCACAACGTCAGCCCGTTCGCCTTCTCCAACTTCGTCGGACTGAGATCTATACAAATCGCCAACTGCACCTTCGAGACCATAGAAACCCAACCCTTCAAGAAGTTTTCAGTGAACAAACTGGTAATCCAAGATTGCAAGTTCCTTACGGTCCCTAGCAGATTTCTGTCGGATGTCGTTGTCCGGAACCTCGAACTAGATAACATCACGGCGGACGAAATAAGAAGCAGCGCTTTCCTCGCAACAGGCGCGAAGAGAGTCCAAATTCAAAACAGCAACATCGGTACAGTCGAGGGGGACGCTTTTAGAATAGTATCTTCAGGGAACGTGTTTATAAAGAACAACATTTTCAAAAAATTGAATACAGGCGCGTTTGCCGGCCTTTCTGTTCCCAGAGAAGTGATCGAACTGAACGGCCGACTTCAGCTATTTTTCGATAATAATACAGTTACAAAGTTCGAGCAGGGTGCGTTGAGGGTAGACCAAACGATGTACGATTTGGTTTTGAACGACCTGAAAGTGGACGCTCTGTGTTCTTGCTCGGGGGTGTCGTGGAAGGCCGCCGTCCTGGCGCACGACCGGAGCGTGATGTGCGCGGTGGAGACGCCGTTCGGGGGCCGGCCGGCGGAGTACCGGTACGTGTGGGCGTGGGAGGAGGAGAAGTGCCTCGGGGGGCCGGATGGGGGTTGTTGGTGCTGGGTGCGGCGGGGGGCGCGCTGGCAGCTGCAGCGCTGCTGGCGCTGGTCTTTCTGTGGGTGGCGCGGCGCGCGGGGCGCAGCGGCTTCTCGTGGATCAGCCGGCGGGGAGCCAAGGTGCCGGTGCCCGTCATCGTGCCGGACGGCCGGACCTACAGGGAGACTGAGCTGCACGTAATCGTAGAGAAGGCCGAGTTGCTCACCACCGATTTGTAGAACTATTCCACTAGTTTACAAGCTAAATTACCTCATTCGGTGATCTTTTTTCACAAAATCACCATCATATCTAGTAGGTACATTGTCAAGAATTTATTTGATGTACCTATTTTAGTTATAAATGGACGATAGATGATGACGATAAATATTTGTTAATATTTGTGGAGTGTAATAGAATTTATATTTCCGTCGAAAATTCAATATAAAGTTTTTTGCTGATGATCTCAACATGACAGGATGAACACATTGACAATGATCGTAGTTTTCTAAGCAGTAAAAACCAAAAATTGGATGAGTGATAACTACCTACTTTTAACAATAATTTATTACATAAAAGTACCTATAGTGTTTTTGTTTATTTTTTAAAATTATATATTAATTTATTATAGTAATAGTGATCTTCGTAGGTATCTATATGTATGTACCTAGTACCTGTACTATACAAAAAGCACACATGGTGTCCCTTCCGAAATCTAGGTATATACATGGAGTAACAAAACTCGTAGTACAACCCGAAAAATGGCGAATCTACATCATATTTGAAACTTTCGTAAGTAAAATTTCACCAATTCTCATTAAAATGCAGGTTTTGATTTTGTTTTCTTTATGGGTAGTATTAATACCAAATAAATTATATTTTATAACAAATTGTAAAAATTTATTTAAAAAATTCACTTCTTTCTCAATTTTCTCGAAAACTATAGGTCAAATAAAAAAATAAAAAAAAATTTACCAACCAACATGTTATCAATAAAAATGTAACAATATTATTATGAATATTCAAGGCATTAACGTAATCGGCCATATTCCATATCTCCAAATAAACATAGAATCTCTTACTGGAAGCTAGATTTTTTTTTCACAAGTTTTAGATATCGACCATAAGCGTTTTGTACTGTGTTATTGAATTGAATAAATAATGTATTAAAAAAAATAGACACTACAAACACACTATTGGTCGATACCTAAAATGTTGGAAAAAATCACTAGTCTAGTGATCAATTCCAGGAAAAATCTGAAAACTATAATTGTATACAAGAACAGCCGCTGGTGGGCCAACCCTTAATTTTCCTGTGAATAGGCGGTGATTTTAAAAATTTCGTGACGTCGGGCGCCGCGAACACGCCGGCCGGTGCGGTAAGGGATTTTGGTCAAAAATATGAATGGTCCGTCCTGTTTTTAAGGCATATAATCGAATCCTCAAGACTCAAGATATTGTAAAAATAATTGTCATATATTTAAACCGTAACTACCTATCATTTTAGTGTTAGTATTAGTGACTGACATTGACTGTGTATATTATTGTTAAATTAAAATATTTTTAAGACTATTATTTGTGGTATCTTCAAAATCTGATAAAAGTTTTGTTGAAAAAAGGGCAGTTTTGTGACGTGGCATTAATTTTAGTTCGGTTTTCAGGCTTTACTTTCGAACGATGAGTATTGTTTATTGGCATTTTTCATAGAAAACGTCACATAATAGAAGATGACTAGAGTAGATCACTTGAGGACGTAGGCCGTGGCAATATAAATGGAAAAATATTCACTACTCTCAATGAAATTTGAGAAACATTCTGTATATACATAAATTACAATCAGTACGAAATAACTTATAAACATCTTTCTTTTCAAAAATATACTCGTTGTTTGGTAAATCGAAGAGTAAGAAACTCCTAACCTGAAAATTTGGTTTGACATGACATTTCGCGTTATAGCAAGTTTTCTATGTAAACTCTATGAACCAGAGACAAATTAATTTTCCACTACCGGCACTCGTTCGAAATTCGAAAGTAGAACTGATTTTCAAAAAATTTTCACCTTTAGCAGCATCACGGCGACATAGGGAATTATAGGTTAGGCGTATAAAAGCTTATTTTAAATCCTCAAATAAAAATGTCTCTCGTACTTCTGAATAATTAGTCAATGATCCCGAACTGTCGTATTTCAATAAAAAAAATTAGTAGTTAAGTTTTTAGGTTGTATTATATTATGTTTCAATGGCACTTAATAGTCTATATTACTAAGTAATTTTACAAAAATCGAGTTGTTTATGAATTGTATTATAAATGTATTAAGTATATTTAATTAATATATCTCTGGTAGAATAGATAATAATGTAAATAAAAACATGTTCCTCTACTTACATTCACCATAATATTTAAGTATTAACCTGAGCGGAAAAACAGATTATCTATAATTTCCAATTGTTATGCATAGTCACGATTTGTGCCAATAAATAATGAAATTCAAACACACCATTATTTGTCCAAAGTGACGGAGTAAAAGGTAGCTAGTTAGCTAGTGTAACTAACTATTGTATTTGCTGTTCATTTAAATATTTTATTATTGAGTAGTTTTTATATTATTTATTCTTTATTATATTCAAATGTTCTACATTTTGTCATTATTTTTTACCAGTTAAATAGATATTTAGAAAAACATATTATTTTCATTTTATACCTACACCTTTTATAGGTACTTAATTTAGAATTTCATTGTCAAATGAATGATTTCGATAACCGTTGTTTAAATGTACCTACAGATGGATAGAACAGCAATGGCTTTTCGAATTCCGGACATGCGAAATCGCTACCTTCATTTGGTATTTTCGCTCTCATCTTCATACAAATTCTGTTGAAAGGTAACAAATGAAGTTAGCTAAGGAGATGAGGGATCGATCCCACCTCCACCCTCTCTGTCAGTCCCGCTATTTTTGTTGTTGCAAATGCATAAGCAAATTGCAGGGCCAAAGTTTCAAAGTGAAGTTAAGTCAAGAGGGCGACAGCATCGATCAAGCCAAAAAAAAAAACACGATGCCGCCAACCTTACAATCCCTCAGTGTCTCCGTATCGAAATACATTTTTTTTTTCTTTATTAAGATACATAAATGCAGTAAAGCAGTGTGCTACGATTAGTTAAAGAAGGTACCGCCGTGGGGCTGACGGTGGTACTGACGTGTCGACCGGACGGAGTGACAGAACATAAGGAGACAGTTTTAGGCAAAGAGCTATTCAATAAGAAATACAAGATTATTATATTAAAGAATAAAAAGAAGGTCTTTTTATTAACTCCACATCAGTGAAACCAGTTCATTATATAAGAACAATAATACAATTAATAAAGTCAACAAAATGTACCGTAGGTAGCTTAGAACAAAACAAAAGAAGGATTTAGCTAAGGAGCTACAATTTATGTGAAATAGGGGTAAGACTCACCGATAGCTGATATTTCCACTTAGCGCCTGTTCCACCGATGGCAGTTGTGATAGAGCCAACCCTCGGGAGAGAATTTCTCCTACTGGGACCTGTGGTTCTATATCCTCTCCTTCTACAGGTGCAGGATGCCCAATTGCTTCCACTGGAATGTTTTATTTTATGTTTTTATTGACAATCAATGTCTGCCTTCTACAAAAATACACAGCGATGGTTAACAGCCGTTTTCAACCGTTTACAGAGACATGTGAAAAGTCAGAATGTGGAGGAAGTGTGTGATTGTTAGTTACTGTCATTGGGTGGGTAAAGTATCCACTTGACGTATTACAACATGCCCCATTCACAACCCTGTAAACCCTTAAGTATCCATACTGCCGAGCTTGGAGAAACCTACTTCATCTCTGTTGAGACATCGTAAGTAACTTCATTTGTTTTTATTAATGATTTAATATTATGCTCCAATGCAAATTGTGTACATGTTTTTTAAACCGTAACTCCTTACAAAAATAAAACAGTCTTCATTTGTGATCTCAGAAAAATGTGATTTTACTAAATCACTGAAAACAATTGTCATTTTCATTCAATAAAAGATTTTTCGTCACTGCAATATTTTTTAATAAAACTTTTAGATATAAATGTTAAAGTAGCCTCAGAGGCGATGATTACCACAAAGGGCAAGAAATAATATTTCTAGGGTAAATCCAAAATGTTTATACAGTACAAGATCAGTTATATCTTCCAATCTACTGACAAACATAGTAGTGTAATCTTAAGATCTGTATTACATGTTTATAACTTAAAGTAGTGGGCAGTTAGTAGGTACTTGTACAAATACAAACCAGTGCTACGGAGTCATTATCAGCCCACTTTTTTTTCTAAATGTTATCCTACAGAAAAGGGGTAATTTCAGTAATGAGATTGGAAATAAAACGAAAAGTAATTTTGAAACGAAGATGTCCAGTATTGAGATTTAGTTTGTGCTCCATGTTTTTCCAAAATGCTTTGCTTAGACTGATTTCATATAGATAAAAAAAAGAAATTGTTTGGTATTATGTTAAAATAAGTTACCTGATTTTGTAAAGCAGTTGTCTACTTGAGGATTAATCAAGGAAGCTGCACATTTCCCTGCTGCGTAAGCAATCTCTATCTCGAGCTGAGCAAACATACTCTCGTTGTTCCAAGGATTTGTGATATCTTCAAACCCCATGACCAGACACTTGAAACCGTATCTGAGAAAATTAGTAATCTTGTTTTACTTCAAATTCTTCTTAATTCACCAATGTGTGTTTATTTATCAGAACAACAAAGAAATATGACCATTATCAACATTTTTCTTTGTTACAATGGTGTTTTAGGTTTTTTCACCGCCTTTTGGTTTATTAATAGCCTTATCTACTACTATTACTGCTTGCACAGGGCTCTGCATCGGTACACCAAGTGCAGTGTATCTTGATCATTTTATTACATGAAGGTAGGGTGATCAGTCTTACGCTTCAGTACCAGTTCAAGGTATCACACATGAAATATTAATATGAAAATCACATGTAAATAAATATGTCATGTGGACCCCCTACGGGAATCGAACCCGCGACCTCATGCACGGTAGCCAAATGCGCTACCACTATGCTACGAGGCGGACATAACTGGTAAGGAACTCTTATCAGTCAATTTTAAACTATTGTTTTGTAAGCCAAATTGATATTTCTGGTTTAAAAATAACTAAAATGACATAAATAGCATTTGTAAACACAAAACCTAGTTTTTTCTCAAAACTGCCTCTCATGGACAAACTAATACTAATATATCTTCTGAGGATGTTGTTCAATTAAATAGATTACTTGATTAGTTGGCAATTTTTTACAAGTAGAAAGTAAATTTTCTTTCTGTTAAGTGAGGTCGTAAGAAAAAACAGGTTCTGGTGAACAGTTCAAGGAGAAAAGATTACCTATTTGCATGCTCATCCTTGATGTAATCTGTAGCAGTCTCCATTGAAAACAGTAGGGTGTTTCCGGGAGCAATAAGTGCTTTCTGAGGCCATTCCGATTTTCTAAAAAAAATATTATTATTACATTTTGCATTATGGACACAAAATATAAAATCTGGGCGCAGTAAATCAGACATATATTTAACACCAAACCAAGTCAATGACAGGTCAAAAACGGTCATCAGTCCTGTAAACGCTTAGATATTCTTTTTCCCTTCCAAACTTCTTGTCTCTGTTGAGACGTCAATTTGGAATTAATTAATTATTAAAAAACCCTTTAGAGTATCAATTAACGCACTAACCATTGATCCAAAGGGGTAGGCAGAAAGGATACACCCCACCACTCTTTTCTGGGACATTTTTTGCTTTTTCCACATTCATAATTCTTTTCATGCACAGCATTGATTATTCTGACTTTTCACAAGTCCACTTTTAAGTTCATAATGCCATGTCTTATTCATTTATTTTAAACTTATTTTAGCCAATCATTCATGATTCATTTGCTTCACATGACTACCATCGTAAAAACATTTTTTTTATTTTGATAACGATGTATGAATGTGGAGAAAGCAAGAGAAGTATGCCAGGACAGAACGGTGTGGCATTCTATCTTTTATGCCTACCCCATTCAGGGAAATGGCGTGATAGGTATTTAGTTAGAAAATGATAAAATTAGGGGTAGGTTGAAAGATATTGCTTTAAAGCAATAAGCCCGCCCTTGTACACTATCTATGTAATTATACATGAAGTTTTGAATAAATAAATACAATTAATGCTTATCTAAGCCTTGCGTTCTGTTCTTAATTCAACATTTGTACCCCTACCATACATAGTGTCCAAGGAGCCAATAGAACTTCAATGTGCCTAAAATGTTGCTTTCATTATTACTTACTTGTTTGACAGGGGATGGCTAAAGGCTACATAAGTGGTTCCATCAGTTGAGACAACACACCCTTCGTCAGTGAACACAGCCTCTGAGTTGCGTTCATGGTACAGGCTGTTGACTTTGGTGTTCTGGAAGTTCAGGTACCGCTCATGGTTGGGGGTAGAGGGGATGTAGTCGTTCTCCGACTTGATGAAGATGGTCAGCGAGTCCTCCGGCTGGGCAGTCCCGCTACGAGGGTCCATCTCCAGCACCATCCAAGACACGGAGGAAGGAAAAATCACCCTGGAAGAGAAATCACTAGGATAACAGACATTCTACAAAAGTAACTGTCGCGACCTTTCCCCGAGGAGTAGGCTAGTACTCTGTCCTGGCACACTTCCCATGCTTCCTCCACATTCATACATCACGCACGTCGATTATTCCAACTTTTCACATGACCACATTAGAGTATGAAAATAGGAATAGAGTCGTGTCGAAGTGGGGATTTGAACCGACGATCTCTGGACTCAGAGACCGCGACGCCACCCACTGGGCCACCACCCGTTCAAACACACCCGCATTGTAAATTCTTTTAGCCATTCTTTCTTCATTCATTTGCCCCAGATGACCGAACCATCGTAAAAGACCTTTCTTAATTTTGTCCATAATGCTTATCTCAGCCTTGCATTCTGCTCTAATTTCGACATTACATCGTCTTCTTAACATTTCAGTTTTGTTACCCATGTGACATATCGTCAGGGAATGTGATTTTACCTCCATCTCACTTAAAACAATACATGCAAATAGAAATTAATAGTCTATATTAATCATAGCAAATTGCTAAAATGTACTTTATAATTATTAATTATTGATAAACAGTGTAAAGGCATTGTTTGTAAGTTTTTTGATAAGTTTAGTTTCTCAGCACATCTCAAGTCGTTATGTATCACATTAAATATGTGTTTGACTTTGAAAGATCTATCCTCACGTAGTCCACTCTATTCAGAAGTGTGCAAATTTCATGCGTATTAACTCAACCATAGGCCACAATGTTTCCTTACCGTTGATTTATAACTCCTGCTTGCTTGTATGGATGTTCGCTTTCCACTTTTATATAATGTGGAGTCGTGGTGTTCCAGCTGGATTGGGGTAAAGATTTGGATCCTTTTTTCCCAAATGCATTTATTATCGACACATTTGGAATGATATCGCACAGGAGTTGAAGTGTTTTAACACAGCTCTGAAAATGTTAAATAAACTTCAGGAGGACCTTTCACTGTCAACATCATTAATTCAAATTGGTGTAAATATCTATAGGTACTCTACAACCAAGGAGTTTATAGCATAATAATAATATTGTAGGTATGCCATCCTTTCTTTTTTTAAATCCAAATGTAACAGCTATGTTACTAACAACGGTTTTCGGAGAAATAATTTATATCTTTTCTATCATATTTAATTGTATTGCATAGAAAGATTAGGCTTTATGAGTACAGAGTGGGTAGATTTGGTATAATTTTAGCATTAACAACACTTTTTGTCAATTAAAACAGTTCCTACTGTAAAATATTTTTATTGATTTATTTATCAACATTTCACATATATTTTCGTTTAAAATCACATTTAATTCTACAGAAAGATGACGACTCAGTCAGTAGCGACCCATGACAATGATCTGGCCCCGACTCACTAGATAATCCGTGTCGAGTCAGGGCATCTTCAGTTAGCATTGTATACTACAGAATATCTGCGTGATGAGAAAAAATCCTTGGCATTCAGAGGAAAAAAAGAATAAAAAATTAAAAAATTTAAAAAAATACAGTTTTAAATGTATTACTTTGAGAAAATGTTCCTTATTTATATTACTTTATCTAGAGGTATTTTTTACACAAAAAAAAAAATCAATACAGTAGTAGATCGTACCTCCGGGTCAGTAAGCTGTGACAGGTTGACAAGAGTGAGTGGGAGGAGGGTGGTGAAGCAGACCTGGTTCTGTATGCCGCTGAAGTGGGAGGAGGGTGGTGAAGCAGGGGCCCACAGCAGCCCGGACGTCTCTTATCAGGGCCGAGCTGCGCTCCAGGATCTGGCTGGACACCCTCAGCGCGTCACGGTGGGTCACCCTCACATCCTCCGTGGTGGAAACTGATGAATAGTTTTCCTGGCACCTTGAAACAATAATTACTTATACTAAAATAATAATAACGAGCAAAATTTTTTTATTTGATTTCAAATTACTTTTTTTTTTTTTGTGATTTATGAAATACCCATTTGATGGGCAAAGCCCGTGTTTTATATATCATTTACAAACTTTTAGTATATTAATTTATGTAATACTTGAACACTCTTTTGTTTTCCACTTGAAGTGTTTAAAAGAGTCATGTAGAATAAGCTCTTCGTATTTATTTAGTTGTGCTTGTCCTTTCTTCAGTAAGTCTATATTCAAATCTCCAACTATAAACAAGTTGGCAATATTTATAGCTTGCGCAAGGTGTTCATTTAACGAGTCAAGGAAAGTGGTTAAGTCATGATTTGACGGAGATCTATAAATGGGGAAGATACAATAGTTTTCTTGGATCTTGATTTTTATTGCGTTAGCTTCTCGTATTTTGATTTCTTCAATGCTACTCTGTAGATTATATATATATACGACTACACCGTCGTTTTGTCTTCTGTTTTTCACTGTACTATATAAAAAAATTAAAGAATAAAGCGAGCTAGAGGATGGTCTCCTGCAAGATGGGTAGAACGAATATAGGAGCCAACCGGGTCCTCCCTGAACGCTTCAATCCATTTGGTCTGGGACGAAAAGGAATGGAGGCAATAGGTGCAGTCTCTCTCTGGGCAATCGGTGGACCACAACCCTCAGCATTGAGCAGCACATTGAAGAAAAGATGAATGAAAAACTACACAAGTTCCAAAGTCAAGTAACTTACTTTGTATAAATCAATGCTGGAATTTGGCCATGAGCCACGGATGTACCATTTAAACTTAAATTGCTCCGGAAAAAAGTGAACACGGTCCCATCTGGTCCTTTTACACTGGATATTCCCTGTTCTCCACTTTTGGTTGGTGGTCCTTGGTTCCACAGTCGAATAACATATCTTAGGTGAGTCTAAAACAATAGAGATAAAATTTTCATTTAGTAGATGAGCCTGACAAAATGGACCAACTTGGTGACGGGAGTGAGGCCTCCTGAGCAGCCTGGCTGGTGGCATGCTTCCCCTCTACTGCTAGACCTCGACTGTCAAGAGCCAACAATGAAAATGAAGAAGTAGCCAAGTTCTCTGAAGTTTTAGTCTTGGAAAGCTTGAGTTAACTTTCGGGGACTCGTCAGAATAGATCTGCATAGATTACAGTGTATGCCAACAATAATTATATAATTCTATTGAAAAATCAATCATAAATAAAATTATAGATGCTTTAACATTCTCTCATTTTTCTTACCTTTAAAACTACAGGTCGCTCAAACTTGATGTCAACTGTATCGGTTAAAAATGCATTTGCAGTTCCTTTTGTGAATTCTAAGCTAGTCCACTGTGGGAATGTGCTTCCAGGAGTAGAATCCTGAAATAATAGGAACATCGTATTAAAATACGCACTGGTATGTCAATTAAAATAAATATTGAAAAAATGCATCGGAAATGTATCCGCTAGATTTATCATGCAAATGCGAGTATATCACGAGAATTCTCAAGTTAAGAGATTAATTGTACTATACAGCACAAGGATTCCTGTATTTTTGTGTTTTGTTAAAAACTGACAGCTACAGAAGTTCAGAAAGAATTTTTAATGTCCATTTTAACATTGACATTGGACGTTGGAAAAGGAATATTGGTATCACCATTTTGTGCAAACTGGAGAAGTATAGTATAAACAGAAAAGCCATAAAACAGTCTTAACTTTTGTTAGCATTATTTACTTACCAAACATTATTGAAATAAAGCAATACAAAAATGAGTTTATCATTCTTAAAATTACCTGTGACTCAAAATGGAATTCAACAGCTTTAAATTTCATTTTTAGTCCAGGACATAAATGAAAATTTTAGTTAGAAACACAAACCGGTAGGATATTTCTTTCCCTTTAAGATCTGTGTTAAAAAGTTTCTTTGGGAACGGAGATATAACAGAGCGTTACATTAGCGATGATCTCCAACTTTTAAAGATAAATTAATAATGATTTTTCATTTATTTTAATGATGCGGAAAATTTTTGTTATTTTGTTGATATTGGATAGTTGATAATTTTATACTTAAAAGATAGGGAGAATTAAATGTAATGCAGACAGACATTTTATTTTATTAACATGCAGTTAGTTTTGCAGGACGATTTATACTTACATCGCACAAAATTTCCAGCTCATAATCCAAGTCATCCAGTCCACCGTAGACCACAACCCCAACGACCATTACCTCAGGAGTATCAACCGTAAATGTTATAGCATCAGGGTATCCTTTAGTGGTGTCCCACGCACACACTGAGTTGAACAGCAAAAATCGGGATGGAGTGGTTAAGTTCACACTATTGCAAGTCTTGGTGATTTCCTATAAACAACAAGCTAACTTTCACAAAAATAAATTTAGTATTGTCCGAGGTCGATTAGGCACTGAGGGGGGATAACAAACCCCGAGGAAAAATATTCTACTATTCCATTCTCTATGCAGTTTAGTGAGGGGTGAGGTGGGCATATCCCCCCCCACCCCTCTAAAATCACTTACTCGATTAGGTACTGCGAAACTATTAATTCCTGAAAAAAATACTTGATTACATAATACGAAATGAAAAGTTATGCGCACTTTATACGGGACCAAAAACTGCACAGTTTCTTGTACGGAAAACTGTACAGTCTGTCAATATGTATATTTTTAAGCGCGGTCATAAGTTATTATCGTATGTTTGAACACAAGGAATTGTTAATATAGCCAATAATGTAAATATGTTGTTTTTTACATTTTTAAAAGCATTCAATATATCAATATCTACTTAAACGTTTACATTAAAAAACAATAACTGTCAGGTCAGCCAAACGTCGCGCCTACCATTCAATTTTCCATACAGTTTTCGCTTTATACGTGACAGTTTGCAAACTGCACAAGAATGTGCACGGTTTTCTCTCTTGAAAGTGCGCTTTAGCATAAAAAAGTAAATTCTATTTAATGAACTACATACTATCTGGAAATGGTGAATTTAGGTTAAATCTAAGCCGAAATTGAAGCTGTTGATTGTACGGTACTCATCTATATGACGCACAAGTGACACAATTACCTGTCTACTACTTCGAACAAGAATTCACTAGTAAGGTCATTTCCATACAAATTTTCTAGAAATATAAAATATCTCCTAGTGTCCAAGACTCCAGCACTTCGGCCAATACACAAAACGTGTGAGGTAGATGTCCCAGTGATGATGTAAATTAATAACGTAGTGGGTAACTAGACATCTAGACACGGTAGTATTTTTCAAGGTTGGAATGTCACTTCTCTGAAATTCTTCTTCGAAGGTCTAGGTACCCATATTTATATTTAAAATAGTCGAGTGTCTTACGTCTTTATTGATGATTCTAAAGGTGAGTTCTGCAAGCAGCTGGCTGAGCAAAGTACAGGAGAACTGAACCACCTTGGTCATGGTAGAGCTGATGATGGGGCATCCATCTTGCTCTAAATACATCCTGGCAGGCTTAGTGGCTAAGTCAATTAACAAGTCCAGTGTTTCCTTCAACTCAAACTCAGCCTCGGTGCTAATCTCGTCGTTCTGAAACGATAATCAAATGAAATTGAAAATATTACATACATACTTTTTATAAAAAAAGAGACATTTGAAAAAATTAAATTTCAAATAGTTGAAAATAGCTGTGCCAGAAACTCATATAGGACCTAAAATAATCTACTACTACCACATACCCTTATCCACACCCAATGGTGCATAGGGCACTGCATCGGTATACCAAGTGCAGTCGTTCAATTCGTTCCCTATGTGAAGCATTTGGAGTCCACTAACTGTCTCCATGCTAAACAGTCAGGTCTATACTTCATAGTTCTAGCGTGAATTGGTGGCATTTTGTGAATAGTAAATGCGAGAAAAAATATTTAGACGTGATAGCAAAAAAATTAAATCAGATGTAAAATAAACATGTAAAATTCTTCAAATTCTGCTACTACTTTCCCTTATCCGCACCCAATGGTGCATAGGGCACTCCATCGATACACCAAGTGCAGTGTATCTTGATCACTTTATTACAAGAAGGTAGGATGATCAGTCATTTCATTTTAATTCCATTCATGGATTATAATCGATAGTAAGAAAATGTATGTTCTAAAAAAACATTAATTTTATTTTACTTGTTTTTTTTACACTAGAATACAGCCTAGCCAGGCAAAATGCCTTCGCTGAAAGTAAATGTAAAATAAACAAAAATTTTATCTTACTTTTGAGAGAGATTGCATCTTCTCAGCCAGAAGTGGGTATGTTTTAATAAACACAGGAGATTGTTGCTCAAAGCGGCGAACAAATGGAAAAACATGTTTCAGGTGAGGGTGGTTTGCAAGGCTCGCTAATACAGCGCTCAGTAATAGCTCTCTATCTCGGCAAATTCCATCTGTTCAAAATAAAAATGTATTTAAGACAACTGATAATCTGAAATTAGCGGATTACAATAACACACTGTTTATATTTATTTTTCATTATCTGGACTACACGCCCTGTGTGTCAAGTCTGAAACAGTAAAACGAAGAATACATCTTTGGTCCTTGCCAAAGAGCCTGTGGTATTGGCTATACAGAAAACTTTTGTGACATGAGACTTTTAGGTATAGTTAAACCAAAAGTGTATTTTTGCTTTTAAAAATGAACATATTTATCAATTTCAGAAGGATTTTAATAGTAAAAAAGCACTATTAGATGCACAAAGCTATCTTTGTGTGTTATTGTAATCAATATATTTATTGTATCAATTTTTAAATTATGATTTTTTTAACTGCAAATAAATGCATATTATCGCCCTTGTGTGGATCTCTCAACATTTCAAAATAACTCGTAAAAATGTTTTTTTTTTTTTAGTCAAAATAAGTACTTAATAAAAATAATTGACTTACCTTTACATTGCATAACAATGAGCAGAGTATTTTCCATTTCATGAAAGAAGTAGGAAACAATATGTGAAACAACCTTCAAAATGTGTTATGAACTTCGTCCAGAATTCTATCGAAGAATACCTGAGCTACAGCAGCATGTTTCTCTCCTATGGCTAAAGAATTGAACGGGGCTTGGTTTTCTTCCAAGATTCCTATCAGGAGACATTTTATGTCATAAATCCCCATTACCAGCTCTTCAGACTCAGGGGCAGGGTTCTTTTTAACTCTCAATGGATAGTAATATATCAAATACTCTCGAATCAATCGGAGGGGTATAAACAAATTAAAGTGTTTTTTTCCATTTCTTTTTCTATGAACATTTTGGCTCTAGAACTTTTTCTGGTTAGAATGCCACTATTAGATCTGAATTCGTTCCAACTCCACTGCAGGAGATTTCTTAATTGGTTCAATCCTTCCCTTGTTATTTCTGTTCCAAAGTTCCGCGACAAGACTTGAGTCGGCTCCGTGTCTAAATTCAAAGTGGAGGAATCTGGGCTGCCAGAAATTCTCTTGAAAAGGAGGTGCGGAATTTGTCCCGTAGCTACGTCTGTGCCATTAGTCGACTTTTTAGAACTCCTGAAATTGAATGTATAACCGCAAGATTGTTGACGACGTCCTCCAGACATTCCACTGTCGGACGTTGGACCAGTGATTAATGCCCAAGCTACGTACCACCTATTTGCCTAAAAAATAAAATCCAGTATTTTCTAATTTTATTTTGCCTTAACAAACTAAACCGGGATGAGAACAACTCTGTTACATAGGGGGGAAATCATTACAACAGCAATATTTGAGAAAATAACTTTATGTTTTCTGCAAGGTTACAAGAAATCAATATGTGAGTGTTTATGTAAGATCATATTTAATTTAACTGTAATTTAATTTGACAGTGGGAATTCACAGTTACGGTTTAGTCTCCAGGAGCGGAAATGGATTTATGAAGATAAATAGCCATAGAACTCATATTAAAAATTGTTTTAAGGATGTACGTACCTTAAGTTTCAGAGCTGTGTCAAAGTATATCTTATATACACTTTTAGGTGGACACTGGTAGGTAATTTCTTCACTTTCCGCCATGAGTTCCCCATCGCCTTCCGCATCTCCTCCTTCGAAGCCGATATCAAATATCTTTATCCTAGCTGTGTATTCTCCTCGTCCACCAAACAAACCCAGTCCTCCTGTAAATAGTAAATTGATATCCATTTTTTTAAAAAAGAAACATGCATCTCTAAGCCTTTTAAAAACAATTGAAAAACCCGGCTTATGAAACAAAACAAAAAATAGAGTTTTTATTTACAGTGGATTGGCGCATTGTAATTTTCATTAGGAGAGTTTTAATCTAAATTCAACCGCCAACACATTTGTGCGTGACAAGGGGACTTTTCCAGATGTGGTCTTTAAACAAAGATAAATAAATAGAAATGGAGCATATTTCTTATTACCTAAAATAATGTCTCCATCAACCGTAAACCGAATAGCCTCAGCATTACTAGGATTATAGCCCCAGCTGCCTCCAATACTTGCAGAATCTGCAAAGCGGTCCACAATTTGAAACTCATCATTCCTTGCAAGTTTGGTCTCCAGGGAATCCGAACATGGCTCCTCAAATATTGTGAATCTGAAACAAAAAATATATAAGTATTTATTTAGTAGAAAGCCAATGTTCATCCATGGTTCGGAAATAGAATAAAATTCGAATGGCCATAACTCATTTAGGGTACACATATTAATAATAACATATTTATGCAAACCGAAACTGTGGATACAAATAGAACACATTTGAATAAATTTTTCCAAAATTCACAGCTTTGGGGATATTTTCAATGTTTTTGGGCTTTGCATCAACCTACAATACCGAATATTCCTCTCTTAAATCAATGCAATTTAATATAAGTATTGTATTTTCTTTACTTTAGTTTATCTGCTATGAAGATTTGCTCCAAGCAAGCCAACATGTTAAGAGCAGCGTGATCTCTCGCTCGGATGTTTCTTTCAACTTTAGAAAGGGCAAGTTCCTCACTCATTATATTTATCTTCTTTTTGTCCACTCTGACTACCGGATTTTCCGGATGGAAGTCTACCGAAGGGAACTCCATGCAACTGTAGTTGTAGAACAGAGAGCTAGAAATCAGCAGGTTGGCAAACCACAGATTTCAATTCAGGGTCATACTGCCACATGATATCGTAGGCAGGATCAGAGCATAGAAGACTCCGGCCGAAGCTAATATTCACACTTGAGTTGAACACAGATATTCTGCCTTGTGCCTTGTGAACCAATAGTTGTTTAAATGAGTTTTGTTCTCTTTTCGGAATGATAACTGAAATACAATTGCACACAAATTAGTATTCATTTTATGTTTCATCGATATTAAATATGATGATATGAGGAAGTTGAGATATTAGGATTTAAGTTTTAAATTTTAATATGTAGGTATGTAATTTAATTTTAAAATGAAAATTTAGTTTAGAATGGACGAAAGGTTTAGGTAACTTACTTTTTTTACTGAATTTTATATGAGTCAAATGTGCAATATAACTTCTGAAAATAGGCTTGATAAAAAAAAAAATTTTTTCTTCTCATAACAGCTTTTATTATTAAACAGATTAAGTAAAATAGCAGCAATTGTTATTGAATATCGATTTTTGCTATTGTTTTCTTTATTGATAGTACTTCTTACTCAATTTTCTCAAAAACTATAGGCCAAATCAAAAAACATCCTCAAAACCGACTCCAAATATGATGTATATTCACTGATTTTCCGCTTGTACATCGAGTTTTGTTACACAGTGTATATACATTTTTTAGCTACAAATCTAAGCTTCTTTTTTAAATTTCAATTTATGAAAACTATTTACATTTCTTTGTTTTAAATTGTAATGAATGTCTTCTAAAGCAATAATTAATAAATACTATTTAATTTCCTTAATTTAACAGTATGAGATTAACAGTATGAGATTATTACCACTATGTAAATATATGCGGTAGGTATATTTTGCCTAAACCACGTGTATAACTACTATGTGCCTCTCATTCTAAGCCTTGACTATGATATTCAATTCGTGATCTATCACATGATAATTGTGTATAAAATTAAACATACCATAAAAGGCAGCTTCTGTAGCGTAATGGCTAAGAACTTGGACTCACAACCCAGAGGTTCCAGGTTCGATTTCTGGGAAATCACAAAGATTTGTGATTTTTCTCAAGCCCTGGGTGTTAGTCGCATCGTTTCCTTCTGCTATTGGGCCCGTTGGCTTGTTGAAGTGGTTTAATTAAAATACTTACACAAAGAGTGCTGGTCCCCAGTTATCTGAGCTGATTGCAGGGTCTGGGTGTTCATGACGACTTCATCCAGTTTGACAAATGTCTCATCGCCCGATGCGCCGATCCACTTGGCTTTGGATCCTCGGGTCGGTCCCAGGTGTACCACTAGACCTGGTGTCAAGTTGTCGCCTCTCCTTCCCAGCTGCCCTTTCTACAAGTAAACCATTTCAGTACAGTGAAATCTTTCACAACGAGCACCTCTCATAAAGAGTAATTCGCATAACAGCAAAATAAAAATTGAAAAAGTTGCTCCCTTAGCGATCGACATTTCGCGTAGTGAGTTACAGAGAGAAGTTGTTAAACTCCTTAACAAGTTACACTCCTTAACAATTTATAAGTAATTTTAAAAAAGATAAAAAATTGAGTATTCTTTCGGCATGGAACGCATTATCGTATTTTACATTGATTTGTATGGGAAAAAATGTTTCGCTTGACGAGTAAGATTCTCTAACAAATTATGCTCGTTATGGAAGGTTCCACTGTATTTCGTTTTCATCATTCATTTTTTAGTATTGGACACATAGCAAATGATACTTGAAAGTGGTCATGTGAAAACATGGAATATGTGAAGATGTGTGAATGTGGAGGAGGTAGGACAGAATGGTGTAGCGTTCTATTCTCTATGCTACTCCTTCTGGGGAAAGGCATGATGGTTAGTGAGTTAAGCCCGCTATATATGGGACAGTTTACTACACAGTTTTCTGTGCAGTCTGAAAACGGTCCCGTATAAAGCTAAAACTGCATGAAAAACTGTGTGCTAGTGTCAGATTTAAGCTGACATGACAGTCAATGTTTTTTATGTAAACGTTTAAATAGACATTGGTTTATTGTATGCTTTTAAATACGTAAAAAAACAATAACATATTTACATTATTAGCTAAATATACAATTTCCTGAGAGCAAACATACGATAATAACATACAATCGCGTTTTAAAAATACACATATTTAGCGTGTCTTTTGACAGAAGTTTGACAGACTGCACAGTTTTCTGAACAAGAAACTGTGTAGTTTTCTGAACAAGAAACTGTCTCATATAAAGCGGGCATTAGTTAGGAAATGATGTTTTGGATTTGAAGACGAAATGTCCTCTTTTCACATTCTCACAAATTTTCTTCTTTGAATAATTGTTTTTCTTTTCTATAATAATTGAGCATCTATACACCGTGCCCCACGATGAGACCGCGAAACTCCGGAGGGTGGTGATTGTTCATGGTATTCTGAGAAAAAAATCCTTATAAAGTTTTTTGATCCGGGCATTTTTAATAATTAATTTAAAAAAAGTATTAATAAAAAGCGACTATGTAGTACTGGCTTCTGTTTGAAATGCTAGCGGTGGCGGGTGGCGGTGGGCGGGGAGGAGTGGGGGTCCGCTCTGGTCACCGAACGAACATTCAAAATTCGAATTTCATATCTGAATAGGGTCGCGCTTCGCTTTGCGCTTATTGGTGGAGGTCACGTGGTGTGAGCCAGTTCAAAAATTGACGGTATTACACGCGTGAATTTTTATTCATATTTTAATCATTTTTTTAAGAAATTAGAATTGAGTTTTTTGAAAAACTTTATTAAGATTTTTTTCTCAGAATATCATGAATAATCACCCTCTGGAATTTCGCGGTCTCATCGTGGGAAACGGTGTATATTTGTACTTTTCTTATATTATGTATCGCTGCAGATGTCGTGTCTTTTTGGATATTACTTTTTTTTTAAAATCTTTTATATGGGACCGAAAACTTACAGTTTCTTGTTCAGAAAACTGTACTGTCTGTCAAAAGACATGCTAAATATGTATATTATTATCGCATGTTTTGCACACAGGAAATTTGTTAATATAGCTAATAATGACATTACGTTATTTGTTTTTTACGTTACTTACGTTACTTTGGCAGGATGTTAACAATTTAAAAAGATAATTGTTCTATCTATCTCAAATAATCTTTTTTGTACTGTATTTTATTCCTAATTATCTGTTATTGTCCCTTAATAAAAATACAATAAATAAATAAATATAGATTCCTTACTTATCTTGAAAACTGTTTTCTGAGATAATGGTTGTTAAACATTTCTTATGACCATAGTAAATCATTTATTGTATTTGAGATATAAAAATAATTTTGGTAAGCATAAATGGCACGCAATTTGAGCAGGTTATTCCACATAAGGGCTCAATTCTTTAAAATAAAAAATAAAATAAACTCACATTATTATTTCCTACAGTGTACACCTCTCCAGAATGTGTAAGAACAACTGTATGATTAGATCCAGTGGCAATTTGTATAGCTGCTGGGACTTTCAGTTTGGCTAAGGCTGTTCGCATAGTCTGCTCACCAAAGCCCAATTGTCCGTACTGGTTAGACCCGAACCCGAGGACCTCTCCAGTAACTGCGAGGAGCACGGTGTGATGCAGACCGCAGGAAATCTGGGCCACTTTCAGCCCTGCGAGGTCTAACTGAGCGGGAGAGAGACATGCGGACCTCTGGGGTGAGCCGTCAGTATCGGTTGACTCATCAACCACTTCGGGTATATTCTGTCGGCTTGCACTCTGTTGGGAATTACTCTTCCGTGATCCCTTGCTTGAAGTTCCTTCCAAAACTTGTGATACCTGGACTGAAATCACAAATAAAAGGAACATGATTATAAACTGAATTGTAACCTTCAAAGTTAGTCCTTAGCTTGGATTCCCACTATAATTTTACTATTATTATTATTATAGGCAGGCAGCTTTTGCTGGTGCGCCTATATATTTTGTACTTCTTCTTGTCTACCTTCTGCATCTAAACTGTTCTTGAACTGGTTGACTGTAGTGACCGTACTCCATGTTTGTTCTCTATGTGGAACATATGGATTCCACAAACTGCCTCCAAGTCTAGCGATTGGCCGCCAGTTCCCTTGCATCCCCCCAAGTCAGGTTTACGTCCCGTAGTTCTGACGGAAACGTGAGGCTAATCACCGTGCTTTCTTAAATTACCCGATTAACAAACCCCCATAACTCGTTTACCTTTTTTCATCCCACTGTTAACAGTATTTCCGACTACATTATAAAGGACATTATATAAAAAAAATATTGTTTTGGTATCTGCTAAATTGGAAAATTTCCTCAGACTACCCCAATATGATGTTCCTTTTTTTCCAGATCTGATACATTGCATCTGAAGCATACAGTAGAATATAGTAAGACAAAATAATTGTTAGCATTAGAGGAAAATATCAAACTGAGGTAGATACTGACTTGTGAAAAGGAGATGCTATCTCAGGAGAACACAAATTTATTTATTTATTTATTTATTAGCACATATACGTCTGATGGCATTTACATTGGATCAAAATACATATTTATTAAGTTACATTACAATTACATTAATTTACATTGCATCAAAAGTACATTTATTAAGTTACATTACAGTAATTAATAAATTTGGGTATTAAGATGAATAAACTACTACTAATAAAGTTGTAAAAAGTTACAAAATACATATATATAAAAGTTAATAAATATTTAAGTAATAATAGTAGGTATTGAGTAAAAAGAAAAGCAGGATCTGGGCGTAAACTCTAACAGTGGATCACAATAAGACAGGCCATTGTTTAGCAGTTTATAAATTAATAATGGCTGACTAAAGAGAAAACTTTTTAAGAGATACTTACTGCGACTTGCCTTAGAAGTGGAGGGTGTAGGGGGAGGATTCTCAGCACAGGCTCGGCACGCACCGCATATTTCACACCCACTGTCACCTTCTCCACATCCGCACTCTCTGTAATAACACATTAAAAATGTACAAATCCACTATAGTTAGGCAACAGGCTTGGACTAGCCCAAATACTGGTGAAATATCGATCGTATCAATTTCTTGAGAAAGAAAGAGTTATCGCCCATGGTAATCCAGAAAATGATTTACTGAATTCCTTTTAACTCTAAGATATGTATAAAATACTTACTGCCCCGGTTCAATGAAGGTATGTTTTGTTTGACATTTGGACAAAAAGCCGGTACATCGCAGACACTGAGTACAAATCATGCAAAGGTCTTGCTTCCATTTATGGCTTCCAGAAGAACAAATCTTCGTCGGTTCTGAAATAAGAGAGTATTTATTTAAGTAGGCCCAAGATTAATCAAGAGTCGACGGTTTTATATAAAACGAAAATGTAACTTACTCGGTTGGGTACAACTTCGTCCGCACTGGCCTTTGTTATTTATCCCAAAAGTATAAACCAACCCTTCACGAGATAAAACTACAGCGTGAGCTTTACCCAAAGCAACCTACAAGAAGAACATAACATAGATGCAAAAGAATGTTTTCATTTCCACATATTATTTATATAGTAATTGTCCGCCTCGTGGTGTAATTGATAGCGCATTTGGTTACCGTGCATGAGGTCGCAGGCTCGATTCCCGTAAGGGGTCAACATGAAATATTTATTTACATATGATTTTCATATTGATGGATGAGATTCGTAAAGTATAATAATATGTGTACCTTATGGACATTGATATTTTGAAGTCCTAGCACCATTCCGTTGGCGGAGCAGTGCTGCGTGTCCTTACCAAACATGTAAAGAGTACCTCTTTTGGTAACAAGGGCAGAAGAGCCGTAGTTACAAGCTATAAAGGTGATCACTTCACTGTCCATCTACAACAGCAAGGCATTACTATCAGTAGTAAAATTATCAAATCAGGACTACTACTGTCCTTCCATCCCAACTCATTACACCAAAAGATAACAATAATAATTGTGGCCATGGTTTTTAGAACAAACAGATTACTTTTGAACCTTTTTTTTGGTATACTCAGCCATTACGCTTCTTGAGTATAATTTATTAGGAGGATTATAATACAAACTTTGGGTCGCATCTATGCCTTTCCGGCGTGTTGTCTATGCCCGGTCACAGAAGTTGTAGTTACGTCATAAAGCGTCATATTTTTCCGTGGCAGGTTCATTTTTGCGAATCGTAACAAAAAATTTCGGAAAAATATTAAAAACCCTGTTAAAAACTTGTGAAATATCTTCAAAAGTGATTTTAAGTGAACAAAGCATTGCTCAACCTCTTAATCTCTGTGTCAACGTCACATTTTTGGAATTTTTAAAGTTTTTCAAACTATAAACATCGGTCGCCATCTTGTTTTGTAGCGCGTGGGTTCGTTAGTTCGTTTGCAATCATCGCGCGGCAAACGACGCCAAACTTGCAGCGTTTTAAGTTTTTCAATCGATAAACATCGGTCGCCACCTTGTTCTGTAGTGTGTGGGATCGTTTGGCAAACATCGCGCGGCGAACGACGCCAAACTTGCAGCATTTTTAAGTTTTCCAAACTATAAACATCGGCCGCCATCTTGTTTTATAGCGCGTGGGTTTGTTTACATACATCACGCGGCGACACGGCGCGAATAAAATAGCCTTATCGCTCTTGCAGCGTTTTTAGTTTTATGGAAATAGCGGTGTAATCTCGCGATATCGGACATTATAAAATTTTATACTATCCCTTGTCGTCGCTGTCAGCGCCGCGCCGGTTGGGATTTTTCGCGCGTGTGAACTTTCGAAATGAGCGACAACTCGGATAATCGGGCAGTCGAAATGCCCGCTTCAGAGGCCGGATCCTCGCGGGTTTCTGGAAAACGGCGACGCGAAGACTCGAGTTCGTCCGATTCGGAATCGCCGAAAATGAAAAAAGTTTATATGGACCCAAGAATGGACTTTTTGGTCCAACAGATCGGCCTGTTGACAGACGCGGTTTTTAGTAAAACTAATGACGCCGCGTCTCGCGAGGATGCTTTCTCAGAAGAAATGGAGCAAAGGGAGGGCCAGGAAGACTGTTTCCTTCAACCACCTCCGGGGCTCGAGGAAAATGAAGAAACTGGTGGGGATCTGATTTTGGACTTTGGAGAGGCCAGCACTACGGTCAAAGAACAGGTCCATCCCAAAGCGAACGCCAACAGAGTGCAGGCTCTGAAGAAGCTGCAACATTTCGACAGCGACAACTGGTCTGGCGTTCGTTATATACCGAAGTCCAAAAGAAATTCCTGGCAGAGCCATCCTTCGTAGAGCTGCAAGTAAATGACGAGCTACGAAAATGTGATTTGGGCTCTTCAATGCAAGCCTCACATGAGAGGACCTATGCGGCATTATCTCATGCTCTCCTCATTCAGAAAGAGGAATTCCAAACGAGTCTCCAGTCTCTTGTGAATTGGGCCGCAAACTCTGAAACGAAGCTTTCAAAGCAATCGGTTTTCGAGAAGGTGAAAGCACTCTTTGCACCTGACTCACCTTACCAAAAAGTTTCCGAGGAGATCCTGCAAGTGGTGTGCGGCAGGAGAACCGAAGCCATCCAGTTCCGGCGTAAGGGAATCCTAGGGGAGTGAAGGAGGAACACGTAAGAGGGGGCCTAGACAAGATTCCTCCAAGTTCGGAACATTTGTTCAATAAGGAAAACCTCTCTGCTTTCCTAAACAGGATAAGCAGTACCGATAAGGTTACGGTGAAAGCAGTGTCCTCATACCCCCCTAGATCCCAGGTTTCTGCTCCGAAAAAACCGGAACCTCAGTTTTTTCGAGGTCAACAAAGGAGACCTTTCAAGAGCCACATCCCCAAAGAACCGCAGTTCAATACCTCCAAAAGAGAAAAAGAGGGAAAGCCTTCAACGCCCTTCAACAGACCTAAAACTGCTGCACACGACAGAAAGCACAAGCCGAGTAGAAGGTGACTCGCAAAGGAGTCCATTTTACGGGGGTTGTCTGAAAAACTTCCAAAGAGTTTGGATCTCATACGGGGCACCAAAGTTCATGATAAAAATGATAGCAGCGGCTCGGATACCCTTCATATCAAAACCACCCCTGATACTACCCAACTCGAGAATCCAAACACTCTTCTGCACACACCCCTCCCCCGAGATGGACTTCCAAATAAAGGAGCTAATCCGCGACGGGGTCTTGGAAACTGCGGAGCCTTCTCCCAGCTTCCTCTCCAAAATGTTCCTAACCCCAAAATCAGATGGCTCCTCAAGGGTGATCTTCAATCTCAAGTCACTAAATCTCTTTCTAGATCCCGCTCCCTTCAAACTGATAAGCCATCACAAAGTTCCAGATTTTCTACAACCCAACGACTGGTTAGTAAAAATAGATCTTTCACAGGCATATTACCATCTACCGATCGCACCCACCATCGGAGATTTTTGCGGCTGGTGTACCGCGGAGAATTACTCCAGATGACAAGTCTGCCCTTTGGCCTTTCATCTGCTCCCAGAATGTTTGCAACCCTCACAAATTGGGTAGCGGAACTACTGCGCCTAAGAGGTATTCGGACAGTCGTTTACCTCGACGACTTTCTCCTTGCGTGCCAAGCCAAGGAGATCTTGTTTCAACAAGGTCGTCTAGCAGTAGATATCCTACAATCTCTGGGATGGAACGTAAATTTCCAGAAGTCAGTGCTCTCCCCAACTCAAAACCTGGAATATTTAGGGATCGTTTGGGATACGCGCATCAACCGCAAATTCCTCTCGCAACGGAAGTGTACGGCACTGCGTCTATCACTTCGAGCAATACTGACATGTCAAAAATGGTCCTTACAGCAGGCAGAAAGTCTTCTAGGAAGACTCAACTTCTCCAACTTCATAGTACAGAGAGGTCGACTGCACTGCCGACAGTTACAGATAGCCAGCAAAAACCTGAAACATCTCCGGCCGAGAAGTCTAGTCCAAATAAGCAACGAGTGCTTACAAGAGGTAAAATGGTGGTTGGAAAATGTAGACTCGTCAAGTCCTATTCACCGAGAAATGGTCAGCCATTTCTTGACAACCGATGCCTCGGACATAGCCTGGGGGGCAACCCTGGACGACCAAGAACTGTCAGGTCAATGGACCGAACGACAGAAGAAATGGCACTCGAACCGCAAAGAGATGTTTGCTGTGCTTGCGACCATTCGACAAGCAGCAAGCAATCTGGCAGGCTCAGAGGTTCTGGTACAGTCAGACAACAAAACCGTTGTTGCTTACATCTCCAAGGAAGGGGGGACCAGATCAAGAACTCTACTAAACTTGACTCAGGACCTTCTGACCTTTGCAGACAAATGGGACATCTCGCTAACAGCACAATATCTCCCAGGAAAATACAACGGAGATGCAGACCATCTGTCCCGGGGAAAGTTACCCCCAGAATGGCATCTCTTACCGAAAGCGACAGAAATCATTTTCCATCACTTCGGGCATCCAGATATAGACCTGTTTGCTTCCGCGATGGCTCACGTGACCTCAACATATGTTTCAAGAAGAGACTGCACGGACTCAAACGCAATATTTCAGAACGCCTTCAGTCAGTATTGGGATTACAACTTAGCCTGGTTATTCCCTCCACCAAACCTCATCCCGAGAGTCCTGGCGCACCTGAACAAAGCGAAGGGAATCTATCTTCTAGTAGTTCCGAGGTGGACAAGGGCCTTCTGGAGACCAGATCTAATACGTCGTTCAATGTCACCGCCACTAAAAATATCCAACCTGACATCAACACTCATAGACACCTCAACCAACAAACCGCCACCCAAAATCCAAGAACTGGAAATAGAAGTGTGGAAAATTGGGGTGGGACAGCGTTTTAAGTAGATGGAATACGGAAGAAAAGAACTTACTTCTTTCGGGGTGGCGAGCTTCAACACTAAATACCTACAAACCCGCCTGGGAAAGGTGGTGTCGTTATGCAACAACTTACGACATACACCCTAACAAACCGTCAGCCAATCAGGTGGCAAGATATCTAGCGCAATTGTTTATTAATGAAAAATTGTCATACAATACAATTCTGGTGCACAAGTCAGCCATCGCAACATTCTGCAGCCCAACGACAGAAGATAATCTTAGTTCAAATTTCCTAGTAAAGCACACTCTGAAAGCTATAGCAATGGCAAAAACCAAGACCCCCAAATCACCTATCTGGACCGCGAATAGTGATGGATTGGCTACGAAAAAATAGACCAAAGCCCAACTCGTTATACGAGACATCATGCCGAGCAGCAACCCTACTCCTGTTGTCGTCAGGGAGGAGAGTTCATGACCTGACCCTACTAAACGTGTCGGAGGGAAACCTACAAGATGACCGCACATCCATAATTCTTCACCCGTCCTTTGGTTCTAAGACAGATACCCCAGTACACCAACAATCCAGCTGGAAGCTCCTAGCATCCCGGGAGCAAAACATTAATCCAGTCTTCTGGATAAGACGGTTGGTGGAATTATCCAAGGATCGGCGGTCAGAAGTAGAAAACCTCAACAGTTTTTTTTTATCACTACCAGAGGTCCTATTAAACCAGCCACTAGGACAATCATTGGAGGATGGGTCAAGACTACCCTGAAGATGGCAGGAGTGGAGGCTACACCTGGCAGCACACGTTCGGCGGTCGCATCTCTCAACTGGCTAGAAAACTACCCGATAGATAATATCTTAGAAAGAGGAAATTGGAAAAGTGAGAAAACCTTTAGGAAGTATTACCAGAAAGAGCTTCTGAAAACTCCAATTCCAAATGATCCCTCTCTATCAAGTTTATTTCAGCCAGTTAATATCAAATAAAGGCGTCACCCGGTCACCAGGAGATAACAGACAGATCTCTCAAATGGACTCCAGACATATATATCCCTGAACACATAATATTAGAGTTTTACCTACCATTAAAACTTTTATTATGTTTCTATATATATGTCTGGAGTCCAGGTAAGGCCTACCTGGCGCATTATGAGCTTTATGACGTAACTACAACTTCTGTGACCGGGCATAGACAACACGCCGGAAAGGCATAGATGCGACCCAAAAGAGCGGAATAGACACAGAAATAGACAGGAAAAATACAGGACACGGAAAAATAAGATCGTTACTCTCAAATGGACTCCAGACATATATATATAGTGCTAATTCCCAGAGAGAAATCTGGACACTACGATTGTAAGAAAGAACGGCTGCAGACCTTGTGACCTCATGTCCTCTTGATTGCAACACAAATTTGGAATATATCATCGGTCCAATGACAAAGCTGTAAGTTTGCAAAACATCCACTTGAGATATTGGCTTTATAAATTGTATTTGATATTATAAACCTATTTCAATTATAACAAAATATAATTATTTCCATAGCTAACAATCTGGTAATTCTTTCATGCTGCTTAAATAATAATTTAAACAGGTTTATGATGCTACTTTTTATAACCTTTAAATTTAAAACAGCAATTTTGAAAATTTGCATTTTTAGCGTTGTACGGACAATGTTACCTTTGTAAATGACTTGTTTCGAACATGTCTGGGTTGGCGCCTGGCCTTGGGAGTCTCCCCATCTTCTCCTCGCCTGGCCAGGCCGCTGAACATCACGTGGCCATCATCGGTGATCATCAGAGCGTGTTGACCTTCATGTCCCACAGCCACCATGCTCACTTTCTGTCCCTTGCCAATCATGAGCTGTTTCCACCGACAAATGTGCTTCCAGTTCGTCCAGAAGGCTGTTGGTGAAGCCTTTCCATTGTAAAACACCTGAAAATATTCATCAAACCCATTCTAACAAAATTTCATACAAATTTATAGACAAGTTGTGTTGAATAAATATTTTCCCATTATTTCACAAAAAAGTCTGCCTTTATTATTTATTTATTTAAGTATTTAAAACTTCATGTACAATTACATAGTGTAGCTCAGTGTAAATAATATGTGTGCGGGGCAACGGTTGTGACAAAACTTGTTATTTTTTCTGATCAATTCCGAACGTACGCGACGATTCGTAAATCTTTGCTACGTTTCGGCTACGTTCGGTGCGTGACCTTTTTAAGTCTGTTGGCAGATGGTGCTAGTTTAGATAAGGGCAGGCTTATTGCTTTTAAGCAATATCTTCCAACGTAGGTATAAATTTCATTCATCAGTCTATTATAATAGCCCTCCTGGTGTATAGCTTACCTTGCCGGACGCCATGAGAACCAAGCTAAAGTCCTGCCCGCCGGTGATGTACATGGGCTCGTCGTCTGGCTGGGCGGCACTGAGTTCCACGGCCGCCTGGGTGGCGTCCGCGCCCCCCAGGGCGTACACCACGCGCCGCCACAGGTTCAGCACGACCTTCCGGGACACCACCACCTCGCGGCTGTCACCGGCGCCCTGCAGCTCGCACAGCTTCAGCACCAAACCCTCCTGGAATTTGTTTATTCGATTAGCTAGATAAAAATCAAGAAAATTGTAACAAATTAAATGTATTACAAAACAAAGTGTTAAGAGCATACCACACTACGTGACTCCCGGTCGCTTCCCATACAAACGTTATCCCTCGATTTTATCCCTGGAATTTAACATTATAGCTATGTTTTTTTAAATACATTTTAGATGTAGACTATATCGTGTTTGCATCGTTTTATTTTTTTAACATTTTATTCGTTAAAGGAGATAAATAAATTACTAAAAAAATAAGACAATACAAACACGCATCTGGTCGATATCTAAAAAGTGTGAAAAAATCATTGCTCTAATGTTAAATTCCAGGGAGAAAAATCGAGGAATAAGTTTGTATCGGAAAGCAACTGGTGGTATACTCTTAAGAATTATTTTGAATGAAAATAGATATGCAAAAGTGAAGCTTATGTTAAAATAAATTACAAATAATGTCATGTATGATAATGAGTATTTTACAATACAATGCTATTTGTTTTCAAACTCATAAACTCTAATAAGAAGTCTGAATTGTGGAAAAAAAATTATGACAAAAAATAAAAAATCAACATGGACACAATACAAAAAATAAAGAAAAAATAAGATTACCATTGAGAAAAAAAAGTTTGTACAATAATTCGGTGTTATTTTAAGGCGGTAAACTGGGGGAAAATATCTATGAAGAAAAAAAAATTCTAAATTCAAAAATAAAGTTAAGGTGTATGTGTTAAATAACGTGTGATGTGAGTGTGTAATAATATATCCTCTTCACCACGAGGGAGGCTAGTCGTTATTACTACCAAGTCAGTAAGAAAATGTACAATACCTCTTGAGTGGAGCAAATCACACAGATATGGCTATTGTCCGCAAATATGTTGATCTGCCTTTCGTCTATTCCATTCCAATTCATCTGAACAACATTTGCTGATAGGATATTCTTATCCACGATAAACCAAAAAGGTTGTTTTATTATTCTCGCATACAGAAAATTCTGAAAAATATAAAAAAACATGTATTTTATTTCCATTTTATTTGTGTTTTTTGAAAGAAACGACATCATGACACAAAATTCTTTGAGTAGCTTTCACTTTTTATTTTAGAAATTACCTCCTAACAAACTGGTTTAGTCTCGAGAACTTTTTGTTTTATGTTTTATCAGACTTAAGCCAATATTTTCAATAAAGACTATTAATTATATCATATACATTAAAAGATTGGAAGATAAATTTTAAATGCTGCTAGATGTCTCAAGCAGATTGGGGTAGAATGAAATAGAGCATGTCTGCCGTGTAGAACTAAAAACACTCTTGGTTCAACTTGACCCAGAAGGATCATGGTATTGGCATTACAGAAAACTTTGCCAACATGGGGACCTGTAGGTAGAGTTAAGTTATTTATCTGCTCTTGCTTTTTTAAATAACCATCATACTCTAAACAATAATTCACTAGAAGGGGCATTTCCATACTAGAAATGATTTACTACCTTATGGTGCAAAAGCCTGACGAGAGGATTATTGACAAATCCATCTGGATTATGGGCGTACACATAAGCCTTAATAGTTCCACTGAACCCAGAGCCAATCTTCATCAGGCCATATTGGTGTGCTTTCCATGGAACAAAGAAGCCGCCATGACACCAGACAGTATACGGCGATGCCAGGCTTCTCGGGTTTGTTGATAGGCTGGGGAACATCGAAGCTGAATATTTTGTGTTGGATGGTTATACCAGTGCTCAGCCAGTAGCGGAACTTCGCAGATCCGAGAATGTAATTTTGAACCAATCTTTGAAATGTGATGATGTTCTTGGGGACCTGAAATTAAATAAAGGGAAATAAGAAAAATATTTATGTCAAAAGTATTAACCTTTGACTTTTCAATCCGGATCGGATGGTGATTTATTTCTATAAAAACGCTTCATCGATGTTGTATATTATTTATTGTATCATCTATCGAAAATGAATGTACTAATAGGTACATTTTTCTAGCAATTTTGTTTATTTGTTTATAGGTACGTACGGAGTATAAACAGAAAATTTATATAAAACGATTAATTTTTTTTAAAAAGAAATCTATGCAATCTTATGATATTTGCACATATTTCAATTTGTAAATACTATTTTCAATAAAGCCTAAGCGGCTTGTGCTTGAAATTAGGAATCAAGTCGTGTCAAAGTGGGAATTCGAAACGACGATCTCTGGACTCAGAGACCGCGACGCTACCCACTGGGCCACCACCTGTTCATATAGTTTATATAGTTTCAATAACTACATAAATTCATAAGTTCATATAGTTTTCAATAACTACATAAATTAGTGAGTTGAATTTTTTGTAACTTTGGGAGTGAATAAGAACTTGAAATGTGAATCAGTTACTTTGTGACACTTAGTAATTATTTTTCATAAATTTTTCATAGTTAGAGGAATCCATATCAACTGTGGGCATATAACATAATATGTCGCTCGGTAACTTTTTCCTTTCCACCGTCGATGTGTTCTACATAAAGAACAGTTTATAAGTGGTACAAGTAAATTGTCATTTGGTATGCAACACCTGTCCAATATCACTACTCCCTTTGTGGGCGAATAATATATCTACAAAACGCCAGAGCTTTTTAACAAACTTGCCATAATGTTGGAATCCTCCAGAGTATTGGGTGACATTATGCAGCGACTGATGGCCGTGAGGAGTTGGTTGGTGTTGCCGCGGGACACGGACATGGCCAGCAGGCAGGAGCTGGCCACGGCTGGGAGGCTGTTTCCTTCTAACTCAGGTAGACCTTCGTGCACGCGTTCGCAGCTCAACTGAAGTAACATCTCAAATAGCTTGTCTAATACCTGCAAACACATCATGTGAATTATTTTGAATAAGATGTGCAGAAGATCAGATAAAAGTTTCCCCATCCCCAAAATTCTAATTCTAGTGAGACCTTTGCTTACCTAATGTCAATTAATGCGGGTAAAACTAATAAACATTATTATAATACAATTTTTTTCTGTTTAATAAATATTTGTACCTGCTATATCTGGCGGCTAGTATGCCGATGGGTAACTATTTGATACAATGCAAAAGTCACAAATCTTTAAAATATAAAATGGAGACGATGAGGTCTGAAATTGAAATTTGGGATACAAAAGCCTTTTTGATTATTATTATACACTGTTCTTATTAAAAAATTGAATTTACTATAGGGTAAACAACATTTTGAGTGTGTTCAAAGACAAACACTGGATTTAAACCATTACGGGCTAATATTAAATTGACATCTCAACAGATGAGAAGTTTGGAAGGGAAGGGGAATGGATCTAGGCGTTTACAGGGCTTATGACCTGTCATTGGCTGAGTTAAGTGGCCACTTGTTGAATTACAACATTCCCCGTTTTAACTTGAATAAATAAATAAAATTATAAACTTTGTTTTTTTATTATTTTTTTTTATTTTTTATTTCTTTGCCTTGAACATCATTGATATTCCCCATTTTGCCTAGTATTTGATATCCATATCTGCCAATTGTATATATATATAGAGTGAAATGGTGCGACACTTCACATGTGAAAACTCTCGGTCATCTTGAGAAAATTGCTAATAATTGCTAGATATCAATATTCCCTTTCAAATTTCTGGTCTCTGTTGATACGTTAACTGTAATTTACGTTGTGATACTTGTTTTAAACTAAAGACCTATTTTTAAAACAATGTTTTGCAGATTCGCAGCTTTGGAGTTTCGAAGCTTTGGAAATAAAATGTCTTGTTAAAATTGAAACGGGTTTATGATTCCAAATTTCAATTTCTAAACTGAACATCTGAAATGGACTTTTTACAGATTCGCGACTTTTGCATTGTATTACCATTTACCATGTTTTTCTTTTCTCTTCTGGCTCTTCACAATTATGCGCCATCCTCATGCACTATGTACCAGCAAACCTTTTAACTCCTCTGTCCATCTTGTAAATGGACATTTGGGCCCTAGTCTGGTCAGATGATAGATGGATGAAGTATAAAAATATAAATATCTTTAATCACTTTAAAAATATACCTCCGAAGCTTCCTTTGCTAGTTCCTCTGGTCTGTAGCCTTCCAGGACTTCCAAGAATGATAACAGGGTACGTTTGCATATATCAGGATTCGTTGTACCAACTTCAAATATGAGCGAGAAAAGGGATACGAGCCCAATATAGACAACCTGCAAACAGAGAAAAAGACTTATAAAGTGTTTCAATAGTACACGGAAACACTCTAAACACGTCTACACCAATAGTGGAATCATATAGTCTATATGAACAGTACTGTTCCCAAGGACACAAACAATCGATTCCTGAAGTTGCTTCTCTAAAGTGCACCGTGGCTTCCTGAGACACTGCAAAACCTTGGTAAGCAGTTCACTACTTTTCTAAAAGGCAAAAAAACCCAGAAAGATGATAGATGCTGTATCATTTAAAAACCAGGAAAATTTCATATTAAACAATCGTCTCCAAATAAGATGTAGATTCACCAGTTTTTGGGTTGTACGTCGAGTTTTGTTACACCCTGTATAAAACCACCAAATTTATTAATTAATATTGTTAAAATCTGTTTAAATATCTGAATAGAGGACTACAATGCATAGTCAATGCGCTTTGTAGCTGCAGACATTGAATGTAGCCCTTTATACATATTATATCTACAATACAATATAATATTATAACATTAAAATTTGCTCAACAATTTCATTGTTAGGGGCTAGAATAATTGCAAATGACGACTTGCAATCTAGCCTCTCTTTAAATGTAGGTACAGGTGATTTTTAGTAAAAATGATCCTATAAATAAATAATGAAATACTATGTCATACTGGTGGTAGTGATTCATTATTCTGGATGGGAGGAAGGGGGTCCTCTCCGTCGCTCTCGTCCCCGGTGTTCATGAGGGTGTGAAAGTAGTAGTTCCAGGAGTCCAGCACTGCCACCCGGACTGACGACAGGACGCCGAAGTGGGAAGGGTTCCGGGATAGGCTGGGAGGGTCCTCCAGCAAGTTCGGCCGGTCTACATTCTGCCGTCTCTTCTCCCTGCAATACAAGGACAATTCAACATCTTGCAGGCTTCCATTATAGACCTTCGTTTTTATATTAATAAGTGACATACAAGGAATACAACTATGAAATGAATTTGAACAAGTAAAGCGAACGTTTGACGTCACTCCATGCGCAGAGGGAGATGGAAGCGCTTTTCTTTGAGTCAGTCTCTCTTTTTATTTCTGACACAATGGAAACACACACATGCGTCATACTTTTGCCAACATAATAGAATGGCACTTTTGGATAAGCAAATTTCGTTAAAATAAATTAAATTAAACTTTTTTAAGATGAAAAAAATAACTTTGTAGTGTACAATGTATCAAATCTCACAATATTCCTTACTCGTGTTAATTTTAAGCAAGTGAAAGCTGTAAAAAATAGCACTATAAGTTTTTGTGTAAGTTATATGAACATATTTTTAATTTTTTTTCTTATTTGGTCCTTCCCTTAAAGACACAAATTCACCGACGATCCGTAGGTATGTTTACTATCAAATATGCAAAAAAGATAATTTTTGTTTCATTGTCTAAAACTATCCAATTTACTGCATATTTCCAGATAATCAGGAGAAGAAAAAAGTCCTTTTGAATTTTAGTTTTTTCCTTTCCTCCATCAATATAAATTGTTAAGCATCATTCCAAACAATATTTATCAGCGATGTACTCTGTTACGAAGGCGCGACTCAAATCAAAGACACTCAAAAAATGAAAATATTACATTACAAAAATAAAATTTAACGATACTCCCTCGCGATTCTTGATGATAAATCTATGATGTAGACACTAAAGTATGTGAAAATCGTAATGTCTTTATCATCAAGTATCTTTTTTTTTTTTAAAGTAGAGGAAAACAATGGTCAAATTGCTCAATGATACCTGTCCACTGCTAAGGTTAGTGAAGCATTGTGGAATAACTTTCTGTAGTTCTGTCTCTCAGGGTACTCCGTGTAGAACACAAGTTCGTGGCCCATTATGGATCGGGCGTTATGGATCGGGCGTTATGGATCCATTCAAAATCTGTGAAAATACCAAGAATCCAGCCTCATGAACACGCTCTTATTCACTTAAAAAATATTCTGGATGGGACATCCTAATCACCTAGCGGTGTGAAATATACTTTACAACATATTCTCATACATACCATATAAACATAAAAAGTTTCATAAAAATCGGTTGAGTTGTTTCGGAGGAGTTCAACCACAAACACAGTGACACAAAATTTATACACCGTGTCCCACGACGAGACCGCGAAACTCCAGAGGGTGATTATTCATGATATTCTGAGAAAAAAATCTTTAAAAAGTTTTTCAAAAAACTCAATTCTAATTTCTTAAAAAAAATGATTAAAATATGAATAAAAATTCACGCGTGTAATACCGTCCATTTTTGAACTGGCTCACACCACGTGACCTCCACCAATAAGCGCGAAGCGAAGCGCGTCCCTATTGGACTGCGAACCAATAAGATCGCGTAGTGATCTCGTATCAATACGTACTTGGTACCTACTTGCCTAGTAACATCGCTATTTCCGTACAAGGCAAGGCGTACGGTGACCAGAGCGGATCCCCACTCCTCCCCGCCCACCGCCACCCCGCCACCGCTAGCATTTCAAACAGAAGCCAGTATTACACTAGTCGCTTTTTATTAATACTTTTTTTAAATTAATGATTAAAAATGCCCGGATCAAAAAAAATTATTAGGATTTTTTTTCTCAGAATACCATGAACAATCATCCTCCGGAGTTTCGCGGTCTCATCGTGGGACACGGTGTATATATAGATTATATTATATAGAAAGTAATAATTGAGCTCTTGAGGAGATTTCTCGCGAAAATAGCGCTTTACAAATCATCCTGAAATAAATAAATAAAAGATCTCACAAATTAATGAAAATTCTAACAATTTTATAACAAAATCATCCATTTTATTAATTTAATCCAAATTTTAATGCTTGTTTCTTAATGAAATTACATTGATTTAAAAAAAAAAGAAATGTATTTATCTATAATATTGTTATATTTCTCCTTCCAATATTATTTCTCTATATATGTGCAATCCCTTTCTACAATATTTATATACGTTTTACTAAGTTAATTAACTTTGTAAAACTACTGAATATTTTATGTATATACTTATGGGCGTTAATAAATTAATAAATAATATCAGATATTATTGATATTCCAACAAGCGTGCTGTTAAAAATTGTTAAAAATGCTTAACAATATTCTCAACAGAGATGTCACCAGTGAGAAAATCACTTGTAAAGTGAAACGTGGCAGGATAATTCATACTAATAGAAGTTACGAAATTTGTCATGTAAGGTTATCAGCTGATGGGCGGAATGGGGAATGTTGTAATACATCAAGTGGCCACTTAACCCAGCCAATGACAGGTCATAAGCCCTGTAAACGCCTAGATAATCCACATTCGTTTCCAGAGTTTCTCTGTCTCTGTTGGGATATCAATAATATCTGATATATTAGCCCAGCATGGGTATAATCCAGTAATTTGTCTACAAGTATTTGTACACATTCAAAATATTGTTAAAAAGATATACTGGTTAAAGCAAATAAAAATTGGAGAGACATCTTCAGGCGTCTTCTAGTAAGTAATTAAGTTCGGATGAGCCTTACCAACACCAATAAAGATTGATTGCCAAAAATGCTTAACAATCTTCTCAACAGATGTCACTAGTGAGAAATTCACTTGTAATGTGACATTACGAACGCGAGTTCAATATACAATACAAGTTTCAAAAATTTGTCATATATGGTTATCAGATGATGGGCGGAATGGGGAATGTTGTAATTCATCAAGTGGCCACTTAACCCAGCCAATGACAGGTCGTAAGCCCTGTAAACGCCTAGAAAATTCACATTCGTTTCTAGAGTTTCTTTGTCTCTGTTGGGATATCAATAATATCTGATATTAGCCCAGCATTGGTATAATCCAGTAATTTGTCTTCAAGTATTTGTACACATTCAAAATGTTGTATAAATAAAATATATTTAATTGAAATGAACTCCTAGAATAATTTATCTCGATCTTTGTAAATAGCCCAAACTGGGTCAAACTTGTTACTTGTGCTGGTAAGTACTTTCTTATTATTCTATATTGAAAGAACTTTCCCACTAAAAAAGTTTATTTCTACAGATTAAGAGATTTTTTTTTATTTTTCCCTAGGTTTTGCCAAACAGGTGTTTAAAAAATTGCGGGTATGTAGACATCCAATGAAAATATTTTTAAATAATATTTTGATTTAAAATAAGTTTTTAATTTTCAACTTTTTCTTGGGATTACATACTTACAAAATATTATCACACACTTTTTTGTAAAACACGCTTTTGTAAAACAGAGCTTTGCTTCAGACATTTGCTATCGGGAAAATCGATACTTATTCAACGAGAGCTTTGCTTCAGACATTTTGCTATCGGAAAATCGATACCTATTCAACCATTATATTCGAAAAATAACCAATACAAAAACAGTGAAAATACATAAATATAAAAACTATTGGAAGTGTACACAAAATTAATTAAATATGTATGAAAACATATTATTATGGCTCTACATTTTCAATCATTTCTTAAAATTATTTTCCCAGCTACTGCAAAAAACACGCATTATTATCGTAAATCCGCATTGATAAACATCTTAGTTAAATAAATATTCAAATTTTTATCTCATGCTGCGCCGCGCCGGTGTGCAATTCGCGCTGGAAAATGCTAGAAAAATATTTGGAATAACACGTGGAAATTGTGAAATAGCGATACGCTAGCCATAATAAAATTATAACAATACGACTCGCCTTTAAACACAACATGACAACAGAAAACGCGAGGATTGAAAATCGATCGCAAATGCGCCAGTTAGGAAAATACAAAAGGTACGAAACAATGATAGCGTCATGGTTAAAAATATTAATTTATTGTCAATTAGGAGGTTTCTAGAATTTTCGCTTGTTCAATTGAATAGATCCGTACTTACTAAGATCAGGTGGAATGGCCGAAAATCCTCGGACCAACGAGTAGCCGGAGCACAAGACAGATTATTGGCAACAACTGTCAGAAAAAAGGAAAACTGTGGAATCTAAACAGAAAGGGCGGGGCGTCGGCGCACTCGGCGCACCACCCCTCCACAAGGGTGAGTTACAGGGGCGTCCAAAACATCGCAATTTTATTACAAATATGTATTTTTTTAAGAATAATTACTTGCCATTATACATCACAAACACCAAGTCTAGAAAATCTAGAAACATAACTTTTGATGGTTGTGATGTGGCGCCACAATTGCCAAGAATGAGAATGAGAATGCAATTTTAAGTTCTATAAGCCATCGTGGCTGTTTTTTAGTAAGTATGTACTTATCTAAAAGAAAACGACACTGAGGGATCGTCCCACCTCCACCCGCGACTGTTATAGAGTCCTTGGGGACTCTCTGTCAGTCACGCTATTTTATGCAGGACTTTAAATTCTTGCTGTTGCAAATGCATAAGCAAATTGCAGGGCCAAAGTTTCCAAGTGAAGTTAAGTCAAGAGGGCGACAGCATCGATCAAGTCAAAAGAAAATCATGATGCCGCCACCCTCACGATCCCTCAGTGTCTCCATATCGAAATTATCTTTTTTTTTTTTTTTTTTTTTTTTTTTAACGCAAACATACAAAACAAGAATACAAATTAATACAGTCAACAAAATATGCCGTAAAAGCTCAAAACAATACAAAAGAACATAAGAAAAAAAGGTGTATAAAAGGACATGGTTGAAAAACATCGAGTACAAGTCACCCAAGGAAAGGATTCCGACAGCGGAGACAAAAGGGGGATCTCCGACTCAAAGCACCCCCGTAGGGAAAGGACGGCACAAAACACCGACTTCGCCTCTAACCCACCAAGGAGCAAGGCACAGAGACGGCAGCCCGAAGCAACACACCTGGTTACCTCAAGTCTTCCCAACGCAGCACCCAGGCCCCAACAAACCGCTGGAAGGCCCTGAAATTCTCCACATTCGCGAGGAGGTCTGGATTCCAGACCGGCCTCGGAACATCACACATACTCCGCAGCATAGTATCCCTCTCGACACTCAACAGCTCACAGTGCCACAGAATGTGCTCGGCCGATTGATTCCCACCACCGCACGCACAGCCCGGGTCAGGGGCAAGGCCAAGTTTGTGTAACCTGTCCTTGAACTCCCCATGGCCCGAGACAGACCCGAAAAGAAAACGACAGTATGTGTTAGTGAGTAGAAACTCTTGACTTTTTCATGTTATAAAAATTCGAAATCGGTCCATGAAACGTAGGCCATTTTTGTGAGCGGCACGATGTTTGTGAAGTGGCCCGAAGGTATAAATGAATTTAACAATAAATTAACCAAATAATGCAATATATTATTTCATTATTAAAATATGTACTTACCTAACCTTACCTGAGAGTGCGGCTTGGAGTAGCGGGTGCCGCATTCAACAGTATGAAAGCGGTCTGGAGACCGGATGTTTACTCGATTAAAACAAAATGCCGCCTTTATAACGCCTGCATCACACCTGTTCTCCTCTATGGCTGCGAACCAGGGCCCAAAATAGCAGACTTCTGAGTTTTGAGAATAGGTGTCTTATAAGAATATTTTAGGTGTGCGGTGGTTTGACTTTGTAAGGAACACAGCGGTAAGGCAACGGACACAGCAACCCTTGGTATCTACTGTCATCCGGCGAAGGCGTATCGGCTGGCTAGGCGACATAGTGCGTATGCCTCCCGAGAGCCTTAACCATGCTTGCATATTTTACAAGGCATCAGGTTCTCGGCGGCGTCCTGGTCGACCACTGTTGATAATTCGTCGGCAGTTTGCGTCAGAGCTGCGGGACGTGGACTTGACTTGGAAGGATGCACAGGAGCCGATCGCTTTGCCCGGAGGCAGTTTGTGGAATCCATATGCTCCACATAGGGAGCGGATATGGTATGATGATGATGATGATGATACTTACCTAAATGACGTTAATCGTTTTTCAAATTGAATTATTTATTTTCTTTGTAAAAATTTGTAGAAAAAATTTAATACATAAATACAATATGAAAATAATATATTTAAAAACGAAAATCGCCGTACGCCCCTGGCGATTTCTGACGGTTGGGGTAGGGACGCGGACGGTAGGGTAGGTGCACCCTTGCACCACACAAACAGTGTTGTTATAAGTTATAACCGGTTATGGTAACAGAATTATATATATGTTTTCCATTTTTTTAAAACTGGCAATCTAATGATATTTTTGGTAAAAAAATTACCTAATTTCAAATGCAGTTCACAAAAAATTATTATATCTAAAAAATACGAGGGGCTTGAAGAAGTTTGAGAATTGTGAAGAAAAATGTGCATTAGCTAATAGTTTATATTTATTTAGTGTGTATATTTTAGTTAGATGGGGAAGGTAGGTGGGGGGTGAAAAAAATTTCCTCATTTAAAAAATTATATATCATCTCAAATAAAAAAATGTGTACAAATACATAAATGTGTTTTGATTTGCAACAAATTAATAATTATTTCATGTTTTTTAAATAGAAACTACAATATTATGTACGAAGCCTAATTTTTGCTCTTTTGTAAAGATGAAAAATGGCACAACATGTATTAATGCGCTCTTTTTACGGGACAGAAAACTGTACAGTCTGTCAAAAGACACGCTGAAAAAATCATAAGTTATTATTGTAGGTTTGCACACAGGAAATTGTTAATATAGCTAATCATGTAAATATGTTAATTATTTTTTAAGTTTTCCAAAGCATTCAATATCTACGTAAACGTTTACATAAAAACGTCAATTGTCAGGTCAGCCAAACGTCGCGCGGACTATTCAACATTCCACACAGTTTTCGCTTTATAAGGGACAGTTTGCACACTGCACAAGAAACTGTACAGTTTTCTTTCCCATACAAAGTGCGCTTAAGTGCACAGTAGTCAAGTACTTACCTTTTTTATTGTGCTAGGTTTACACTGTCGGCATCTCTGCAGCAACGGGAGATAGCTTTTATCTATTTTGTAGTGTAAAATGATTTCTTCGGCACGACAGAACTCAGTGAGAAATGCCCAAAAAACATTAACTCTAATGTACATGTTTTTGAAGAGAAATCAAGCAATTAAGTTTTTATCAAATTTGAGACTTTTATTTTTTTTATTCAATCGCATTATGAATTTTATAGAAATTATTTGTGGATTTTTTAGAACATGTATTTCGTTTTTATATTTATCCAACTCTACCGCACACTTGGGCTGCCTTTTTATGAATTACTTGTGAAGACTTGAGGTATAAATATAGAAGCAAAAGCAGCAATGTCCACAGCTGCAGTCGAAAATGAGTTGAATATACAGTTTTGTTTGGATACTTGTATATTATTTTCTCCATAGAATAAAAACAGCATTAATCCATCTAATTTTAGATTTAAAGTTTTGTTGGTGAAACAAAAACGTCCTGGACGTACACTGTTGACTATTCGCCGGCAGTTTGCGTCAGAGCTGCGGGAAGTGGACTTGACTTGGGAGGATGCATGGGAGCTGGCATATGCTTAATTAGACACAATGAATTATTTTTTTGTATGTTATCCGGGATAGCGCAGAATGACAATCAAAGTGTGCACATCACATAGTATGCATAGGGCGGTTGAAGAATTATAAGTATTACAATTTGACATCTCAACAGATACTAGAAGTTTGGAAGATATTCCCTTCCAAACTTCTTGTCTCTGTTGAGATGTCCAATTGTAATTGTTAGCCCGTAATGGATGAAATCCAGTATTTGGACACACTCAAAATGTTGTTTATAATATTATGAGTATGATTTTTTTATAAACAACATTTTGAGTGTGTCCAAATACTTGTAGATGTTGTTTATAAAAAATAGCTGGTAAAAGTTATAAGCATAACAAATTGAAGATTCATCTTCAGGCGTTTCCTAGTAGGTGATATAATTCGGTAAGAATCTCACTTGCAATCATAAAGGTTTCTGCTAAAAATGCTTAGCAATTTTCTCAATGGATGACAGAGAGTTCACATGTGAAGCATCGCGCCATTTTACTGTATATTGGCAGATATGGATATCAAATACTAGGTGAAATGGGGAATGTTGTAATACATCAAGCGGCCACTTAACCCAGCCAATGACAGGTCATAAGCCCTGTAAACGCCTAGATATCCATATTCCCTTCCAAGTTTCTCGTCTCTGTTAAGATGTCAAAATGATTTTTTTATTTTAGGAAAAGAAAGAAAAGTGGTATTTATTTCATAAAAAAGTAAATAAGTCATCATTGTTTTTTTTAGAGTTTAAAAACTTAACAATATCATCATACTACTTACTGGATAATATTACAATGTAAATGGTACTTGTTACAATGATATTATAAGTGCTTTACTGTATACTCACGATATATACCTACCCAGAATGTAATAAATAATATAGTTGAAATGGAGCTTGAGGATTGTAAAGGAATGTAAAAGACAAAATTCAATTTCAAAGTTTATTCAAATTACTACCACATTACTGTGAGTATAAAAGACTTACAGGTAAACATATTACACTAGTAAATATAAATAAGGTTTCTATCATATTTTGTTACAAATTAAATGAATAGCATTGATTCTAGCATAAATACTAAAATAATCATTAAAAATAACACTATTCTGACCAATTCATAATGGTATCGCAGTAGGAAACAACTTCTCACACAATAAACCAAAACAAAGATAAGATTAAAGAAAAACTGTTTACTGCAATTTAATACTTAACACTGGTATATTCATGTTAAAACGTTCATTTAAACTTAATACAGAAGAGTTGTGAAAAGTCCCCTCTGCCATACCATTGCCGAACTCTGCTAGATAAATATATTATGCACAATATTAGAAGATTTGTTTCCAGTCCAGTTTCGTATTACTAATAAATACACATCCTTTTTATGTAACTTTTGCGCTCGAGAAAGTAAGTTATTCGATCATTTGAGGGCACTGTGGAACCAAAATATACAAGCTTGTTTGAAAATTTTATGTGAAATATGGCATCCATGGTAAATATACTTTTATGATTGCTTTTGCAAAATTCCCTATACTATTTAATTATTTGACATTCTTTAGTATTGTGTTTTCCTTTTTAATCCCTCAAATAATAATAACTCAAATCACAGTCTCGAGTGCAAAGAATCAAATAACGTCGTGACTCACGATCCAATTGATTGGCAAAAAATTCCGTATTGGAGAAGTCATTCTACCCTATTTTACTAGAACACAACAGAGTAATGGTTTGAATCACTTTACTAAAAGCGTGTACGGTTTACTTAATCCTAATATTAATCACTACATTATACTAGTACAAAATTATATGAGAAGTGAGAAAATAGTTGCTTACTAAAAAATGGCAAAAAACACAAACAAATTTAGTAACTTGGATTTTAATACGAGTCTTGGAATGAATTTGTACAAATTCAGTAAGAAAGATTGTTAAAGCAACCCTGTACCAACAGTTGAACAGACTAAAACATTGAGGTAGGACATTATCATATTCACTGATAGCCTTAAAATGTATCAGGGAAATTCCAAACAATCAAAATATAGATTTCTATCAACATCTGGATAGATTTTCAGGTATACTTGTTCCTTTTTAAAATTGTAAAATTTATAAATGGTATATTTTTAAAATGATAGTTGGTTTAATACTCAACCACCTTAACAAACTAGGAAGCTTGATTGCAGAGACAAATACTAACAATCCGGATTTGAGAAAAATCACTTTTACTTACTGGAAACTCCGTGATCGAAGCCAACATTTTAGCGTAGATTTTTACTTTTCTGCAAGTATGTTTGTAATTTGATACGCTTGTGTCTAATTACTAATTACACTTAATTAGCTGAAGGTAGTGGTTTATGAAAATACTTGTAAGATGACTGCTAAAACATTTCTGCTTAACTGATATTGTCCAGATTATTCCAAGAATGTGTAAATGTAGTGAGTGGACTAGCTTCCAACAAAATTGCTATTCTTCAGCAATATATCCCGAGGGTTTCATCCAACTCCACTAAACACAATCTCTAATTTGAAATTTACTAAGAGACAATAATATATATTCATGTAAAAATTATTGTAATGATGTTATCTTTAATCACAGTTTTGATTCCATCTAGTTATTTTAACCTAATTCAATTTAATATAATTTCATAATTTCAGGGGCGAGTCATAAGGGCGAAACTATGAAAAATGTGTTTTGAGTTGCATACTTAAATTGGAAAAAAAACAATTTTCTATTATAGGGGAACCGTTATGAGTATGGGGATGCTTCATGGGAAAATTCCATGCTTATGAAGTATTAAATTACTTTGTTCTTGAATTTTCAAAATCAGATTTTATATCCAAAATATTTCAAAAATAATTTTTCTTTGCCTTTCCAATTACGTCATAGGACTGGTCTTGAGCACTTGTAGTGTAGTGACAGAAAGATGAAACGTATCAGATATGTAGTTACTGAGATGATTAATATTATATCTGTTATGTTTTAGATTCCTAACATGAAGAAAACATTTATTTTCTTGTCTTTAAGTTGATAATTATACTACTACTACTACTTTCCCTTATCTGCACCCACTGGTGCATAGGGCACTGCATTGGTACAAGTGCAGTGTATCTTGATCATTATAAACGACATTTTTTGTAGTTTCGCCCTCATGAATCCCGATTTATCAGTGTATATTGAGAAAAATATTTGTTTAAAAATTACCTAGGTACATTCTCAAACAGAACAATGCTTATTATCTTAAAGGTTCAACATTTGACTTGTGTTATACAATATTCATAAGTTCAATCTGGGTTCACATGGGATGATGCACATTATTAGAAAACATTTATTTCAGAAAACTTGCATAAATTTCATCTATGAATGTATCACATATAATAATGAAGGTAGCTGAAGTTTATTTACTGGAAAGATCACAATTATTGCGTTTTGTTACATAGAGCATAACTCCTTAAGAGAAATTTTACAAAAAAGTACATTGCTTTATAGTATATAGAATAAGAATTTGACTGACATAATACATATATTACAAGGATATTTGCAAGTTATAACAAAAATGAATGGTAATAACAAAGTAACTTGGTGGCAGATCGTGAAATCCATATGCTTCACATAGGGAGCAGAAATGGAATGATAGAATCAAGTCACAGTCCTACAACCCAATGGTGGTTTAATTTGAATGCTTTAATTGAATTTTAACAGCTAATTACGGAAGCAAAATCTAACGAGAGTAGTGGGAAAAGTGTTGATCCATTTCTGGCCTAAATATTAAGAATGCTTGAAAGTGGGCGTGTAAGAAGTCGGAATAATCGACGTGCATGCATGAGAACATGTATGAATGTGGAGGAAGCAAGAGAAGTATGCCAGTTAGTTAGTTAGTTATACTGAGAATCAGGTACCTAAGTCTAACCTGAATAAAAAATAATGTTAATAAAATCAAACTAGCTCATAATACGATTAACATTTAAACATGACTTCCTTCACGGTATAGAAAACTATACAAAACAAATAGAATGAGATTATGTAAGTGGGAAAAAGACAAATACTTTTCTAGACTTTTCTTTTAGATATTAGAGATTGTAGTGTGCCAACATTGAGATGTCGGACTGTCGGATTTAAAAAAAAACATATCTCTCGTACTACATGACCTAGGTCAAAAAAAAATTGTGTTCTGGATACATAATAACCCCCTCTATCACCAACATTCTGTTGGTCCACTACTTACAAGACACCCTGTATAAAATATTTCTAATAATCTGTTTCAACAGAAAGCATTCAAAATAAACCACATATTGTTGCTCAACGCTACAACGAGAAATGCCTTTTTTTTTTTTTAATTTTACACGATGATTCTGATATTTTTATAATGAAAGATAATTGAAACATGTTTTTTTTAACCATGTATACAAAAAAACATTTTTTACTTTCCATGTTTGTATATGAAATATTCAAACTGCTCATAAAAATGAGTATTTGGTATTATTCTGGGAGTGCGATGTAAAGAAAACATTGACTCTATACAACTCTAATTAAAATTCACATCCATATTAATATAATAAAGAGAATTACTTACACGTGACAAGTATAAGAAATAACAACAGCACAATAATTATATAAATGGATACAAGGGACTACAAGGAAACAAAAGCAATTGTGAAGACATTTTGCTTTAAAATTTCCTCAATATTTTTAGGTTAATTTAGCATTGAAACAAAACGATACAAACAAAATCAAGAATACGAAGTCTGTCCAATAAATATGCGAACTAAGGCCATAAAAAGTTTATTTTGCAAAATTTAGTCTACATCGATTTTGTTTCCTTCAAAATACTCTCCATTAATTGCTATGCACTTATTCCATATTCTTTTCCACTGGTGAAAGCACCCTTGGAAGTCCTCGGCAGTCAGGCCTTTTAGTTTTCTTGTCGTTTCTTGCTTTATTGTGACCACATCTTCCCAGTGATGTCCACTCATCACATTTTTGCATTTTGGGAATAAAAAAAAAGTCGCATGGGGCGAGATCTGGCGAATAAGGAGGATGATCAAGGATGAATTTTTTAATTGAATTTTTACCAGAAACTTGCGAACAATCAATGCTGAATGTGCAGGTGCATTGTCATGGTGAAGGATCCATCTATCGCCTTGAGTCAAATTTGGTCGCAAACGGCGCATGCGAACTCTCAAACGCTTGAGAACTGTAAGGTAGAACTCAGCATTTACTGTTTGTCCTTCAGGAAGAAATTCATGATGAATGACACCTTCGACATCAAAGAAAACCAGGAGCATGACTTTGATTTTCGATCTGCTTTTTCTTGATATTTTTGTTCGGGGGTCATCTTTTGCTTTACACTCCTTGTCGGCATTACCCGTGGCGTCTTGTCAGCCATCGCTTATAAAGCTTAATCCCTTGAAAGCGGATGTTTTCTTCAAAGCATTATCACCGTAAACAGTTGTCAATATTTCAGTAATTTCTTGATAACTTTTACCGCACTTCACCAGAAACTTGATATTGATTAGTTGCTCTGTGATTTTGTCGATTTCCATTTTCGACACACAGTAAAAACAAGTACATCAGAAACTAAAACAACTGGCACAATACACACAGCTCGACAATCCGCCATGCACTGGTGGTTCAACTAGCACCGCTAGTGAGCGGGGCTATAGTCCGCGTCATGGCCGACAGATTGCACCAGTTCGCGTATTTATTGAACAGAGGGGTAATTATAATTGAATTATTCTTATTAAATTTTACCTAATTTAATTTTACTACAAGGATAGTCAACAGGAGTAAATATAGACTATATTTTTTAGAGTTGATGAGTAAAAAGGATTTATGGGTTTATGAAATACTATGTATACAAGGTTTAACAAAACTCGATGTACAAGCGGGAAACCAGTGAATCTACGTCATATTTGGAGTCGATTTTGTTCAACCATTATTTTTTATTTGAACCCTAGTTTTCGATTAAATAGAGTAAGAAATAAAAAAATTTCTTCTAGATATTTTTACAATTTTTATCAAATATCATTTGTTTATTCAAATTAATACAAAACAAAATAAAAAAACCGCATTTTAATAAGAATTTGTGGAATTTTACTTAATCTGTCGTACTTATGAAAGCTTTTATAAGAAGAAAAAAAATTCAAGCTCAAATTCACGTCATATTACACATTTGACTGCAAAAATATTATGTAGATTCACCAGTTTTCGGGTTGTACTTAAAGTTTTGTTACTCCATGTATAGTCACTTAGCTATCACTGTGCAAGTCATTTTGATTTATTTTACAAGACTACAAATAAACTGATTATTTTATAGAATTCAATAGGAATTCAGATTACAGTTTTAATGCATGATGTTTTATGGATAAATATTTTACTTCACTACATTTAAATCTCACTGGTAGATCAACTTGGGCTAAAAATACCTATTTGACAACATTAAAAAGTGAAAAGTGTTAATTTTCGACTTATGCGGTGAAATGTACATTTGTGTATACCTTTTACATACATAATATATATTCTAGCAGGCCGTGGGGACCACGCATAAACACCCATTATTAAGAAAAACCTTATAAAACATTATGATCTTATGGTTATTAATTATACAACCGTTAGAAAAGCCAGTGGCTCTGCTAATGGACCTAGTGTAATTTTAACATAATGTTGTTTTCTTTTTAGGGCATCCAATTATGGAAAATACAACATTTAGAATTGTTAACTTTATTGGGTCAATATGTTTTATATGTACTTATCGAATTTCGAATCTAGTATGTTTAATTTTATTTACTTTCATTGTCACAGCCTTACGTAAATTATGAAACAAAATGATTCTCTGCCACGCAACAACCAACAATTTTCTCAGAGGTAGGTACGTAACGTTTAATTTAGTTCCAAAATTATACATTTCTAAAACTACTTGCTTAATTAACTTGTTTGTATTTCATTGTTATAATTTTGACTTCATATCAAGACGTGGCCCAATAAGAGAGCATACGAAAGTAGAAGAGTTATATACTTTTGTTCCAAATTTATACATTTCTAAAACTACTTGCTTAATTAACTTGTTTGTATTTCATTGTTGTAATTTTGACTTCATATCAAGACGTGGCCCAATAAGAGAGCATACGAAAGTAGAAGAGTTATATACTTTTGTTCCAAATTTATACATTTCTAAAACTACTTGCTTAATTAACTTGTTTGTATTTCATTGTTGTAATTTTGACTTCATATCAAGACGTGGCCCAATAAGAGAGCATACGAAAGTAGAAGAGTTATATACTTTTGTATATAATGAATGATTATATACAAAAGATGACTACCTAAAGGTATTGCAGTTTTGAATAAAATCTTTAATTGCACGCTTAGGTTTAAGCAAAGGTATGAAATGCTTATAACATACTTGTTTTTTCACTAACTACGATTGTAGTACAATTGGTATTGGAAGTATAGGTCAGTTTACTTGATTATTTTTAGGTAAAAAGGTACTCATATAAAGACTACAGTAACTTTTACAGTACAAACAGAAATAGTACAGCTGATTCCTTTTTTTGGGTCTGTAACTAGTATAATAAATATCATTTGGGCTATTGGAAAAAAAAAAAAAAGAGCATAGGTTCCCAAAGTGGGGCACCTGGCCCCCCAGGGGGCCCTGGAGAGATCTGAGGGTCCCTTCTCTGGCTCTGGGGGAGTAGGGGAGCCCTGGGAAGCAATCAGGGGGCCATGAGGTGCTCAAATGTATGACCTTATAGAATTATAAAAATCTGTTGTTACAGGATGTACATACGTACAATAAATATCAGCTAATTTTGTGATGTTTCAAATTATATGCGTACACATGTAGTTCATGAATCTACCGCTATGGGCCTATGATGGTTGGTTTACGTTTTCGCTACAGCGTTCGCGTATCTTATTTATGACACTATAATTAAATGTATATAAAATAAGTACAGTACATTTTTCTGTTTTATTAAATTTAAAAAAGGTAAATTTCCAGGAGGGCCTTGTATAATTTTGTGTCTGAAAGGGGGGCCACGGGTCAAATGAGTTTGGGAACCTATGGTGTAGAGGCTTCAAATTATTACTGGATTTTGTCCATGACTGACAAGTAAAAAATATTAAAATATACACATACTACTCACAGAACAGAAAATCCTTCCATATCGAATGTAGGTTATTGAAATTAGATTAACTGCTCATGGCAATCGGCAAAAAGTATCAATAAAACCCATTAAAATGTTTTTTTTTTCAAACAGTAGAAGTACATTTATTAATCGCAGATTATAAAATTTGGGATTTTTTTTTAACTCAGTGTTTTTTTTAACTTTTAATTATTTCACTTCAAACTCCACACCTCTGACATCTCAAATTCCATTTAGTATCTGGTTATCGTAGATTCTGATAATGATATAATAAATTGTAGGGTTTGAAGTATAACCATAAACGTAAATTGTTCAAATTAAAACTTCTTATAAAAATTTACCACAAAAATGAAAGAAAAAAAAACATTTTGGATTTCTTTAAATTGCACACCACGAATATTAAGCCAAATTCCTTAAAATACTATAAAAACTATTTCAATATGCAAACCACATTTTTTTTTTTTAAAAGTAACTTTGCTCAAAATTTGATAAAAAGGTAGGTGAACAACGAAATCAGTATTCGGGGTTTTGGTTTCCTGTTCAAAAAGTATTTTCAGAATAGACGTTGAGGTTACACAAAGCTGCAAAAAATTATTTTTATTTTTAGAAAACAATTTGATAATGTTTTGATTTTCTGTTTTGCAATATATTATAGTGTATAATTTGTTAATTAATGGATTATTTAGGATTAGGGATTTTTAAAAAAATGGATCTAAAAATAAAGAAAAACGTATTTTCTGTTGGCATGTGCTCACATATAAATGAATCTTAGCTAAATATGATGACACTTGATCTTAGAAACGCTTCAGATTGTTACATAAAATATGTATTTAAAAATAATAAAAAATTGATGAAAATCAAAAACATTACAATATTTACAATGATTAAATATAAAAACCTTAAAAGACATTTAGTATAACAAAACGCCGGTATATGGGGCTTTGATTAAGTTTATTGTAAAGATTAAACTAGAATTCATTATGCTTATTTAATTTTTATTAAACACTACATACTGGACATAAAATAAGAAATAGTCCAATACATTTTGCAAGTAAAATGAATTAATATATTAATCTAACGTCAATCAATGCAAGAGTCTCTAAAAATATTCATACATTTAAACTGATGTCAGATAAATACTATTTTTCCTCTTTATGATTGAATTTCTGGAAGCTTATTTTTATATTCACAAAGTGAATTATTGCTATTGCAGGTATGAAGTTAATCATTTTTCATTTATAGTCATAATTATTATCCCTTAATACAGTAGCCAGTAGCCATAAATATACAAGTGCTTTTCATTTCTTCACCAAAAACTACAATTATTTAAAGGTACTCAAAGTCGCTACATGTAAACATTTTTCACTATTTTGTCGTACCTTAATTTAGCAGGTATGTTTGTAAATACACTATTGTCATATAAGTAGGAGATCTTTTACACTAAAATGGTTATTCATTCAATACACTAAATGTTACTTTTCAGATGATATTAAACATCACGATACATGTAAATATAAAGATTTTACATTGAATCACGAACAAATGTGCTGATATATATTTCAAAGTTAAACTGATTGCGAAAATTAGCGCAATGGTGTAAAAAGATGTATAAATTATTTTCAAAATCAACTTTTCATTATACATACTTAATACCTATTTAATAGTAATTTATTCTAAAGCAGAATCTTTAACGGTGTTCAAGTAATAATAAAAATTATTGAATGACATTTTCTATGACCTGTAAATGTCTTGTGTATAAGAATAAGAATGGCAACTTTCAGTGGTTGGTGCTTGATTTCACAACGTTTTGTACAAACTTTCTGTCTATATAACTAAAATAGTTGTGATAAACTTAACATTCACAAGTTGTAAAATTCAACATTCACAGTTGTAAAATGTGAACACTGAACATTAACAAAGAGAAAGCTCACGCAACTGTGCAAGACTTTGTTAATATTATACAAACAGTTACGTACTTACTATTTACGAAAAATTAATAAATATAAAATATACAAATTTTAGCTGCTCATAAAAATGATGCGTTACATAATAAAAGAAGCCTACACAGTAGACACAAAAGATGAAAAAACCAATTAAGATTTAAAAAATTATCTTAGTTTGAAGTTTCCGCAACCAAAGACCCGAATACTAAAGGTTTAAAAATCTGACAAAATAGTACACAGTCAACTATTTATTGACACATGGTTTCAACAAAGTATTGACGATTGGATGTAAAAATAATAATGCATTTTTAGCTGTCTTTGATTTCGGACACACAAATAAGACTAGTGCTTATAAATATAAAGCTTTGAAACATATAAATAACAACGATAAAACTTAAGCGAATACTTCAGCTTACGCACAATATAAAATAATGTAAATTGTTTTCGAGCTTCCCCTCGCTTGAAATTTCAATTCTCAAACTTAACTCTATTGGTACATATATTATTTTTGTTATAGAATTAAGTTTTGGGAGGTAACGTATTTCACATCTTGATGTGTTCTTCTGCGCCGATGGCCGCAAGGTTTTTCTTGATTCTGAGGGCTGTTAGTCTTGCTGCCGGGTTGTTATACCAACACTCTTTCATTACCTTGGACATGACTTGCAAAACCTGTTAAAACATGGTCACAATTAGATATTTGCTAAAACCAATAAAATATTTGTATAAACGAGACGAGAAGCAAAAGATGCAGCTAGCACAAGTAATTAAATGAAGGCGATTTGTCTGACTGGGTTATTTACTACTGATGTAGAGCTGCCATATGCCCAGTGTTTTACGGGTTAATGGATACTGGTTACGAGATTTGTCTGACTGGGTTATTTACTACTGATGTAGAGCTGCCATATGCCCAGTGTTTTACGGGTTAATGGATACTGGTTACAAGATTTGTCTGACTGGGTTATTTACTACTGATGTAGAGCTGCCATATGCCCAGTGTTTTACGGGTTAATGGATACTGGTTACGAGATTTGTCTGACTGGGTTATTTACTACTGATGTAGAGCTGCCATATGCCCAGTGTTTTACGGGTTAATGGATACTGGTTACAAGATTTGTCTGACTGGGTTATTTACTACTGATGTAGAGCTGCCATATGCCCAGTGTTTACGGGTTAATGGATACTGGTTACGAGATTTTGTCTGACTGGGTTATTTACTACTGATGTAGAGCTGCCATATGCCCAGTGTTTTACGGGTTAATGGATACTGGTTACGAGATTTGTCTGACTGGGTTATTTACTACTGATGTAGAGCTGCCATATGCCCAGTGTTTTACGGGTTAATGGATACTGGTTACGGGATTTGTATGACTGGGTTATTTACTACTGATGTAGAGCTGCCATATGCCCGGTGTTTTACGGGTTACCCTGTTTTTCAGGCTATGAAAATACCTGTAATTGAGGAAATAAAATATATTTTATATTCAAAGAAGCAATCGGAGACCTGAATGATGCAATACACCATAAGAACAAATGGAAAATGCCAGTTTTAAACAAAGTCGTCAAAGGAAAATCGTCAAAATCATTTCCAAATTCTAAAAAACTTTTTGATGCTGTTTACAAATAAATTTTCTGAGAATTCTTTTGTCTTATTTTCTTTTCCCTCATTTTACGCTAATTAAATTCTGACCTCGAAGTGGTGTCCCTGATATGACATGGAAGGATGCGTAGGATCTGGGTGCTGATCTCTTAGCACGGAGGAAATTTGTGAAATATATGAATTGACGATGACAGAAGGTTCCATGGTCAATTATTAATTATTTTCAGATCTTACATAACCATATTTGATGTACTCACACATTAAAAATGTGAATAACTTTACGCAATTATTATCTAAGGATATAAACATTTTTAAAAAAAGAAGGGTTAATTAATTACCTTAAATTTAATAAATTAAAACAAGAGCTTCACTGGGACGTCAAAATAATATCCTCAGCCAAAATGTCTTTATATAAATTTAGAGCCCACCTAAGGCAAGCTTTTAAAATTATGGTGTTTTCAAAATGAGTTTCCAGCATAATACACAAGGCTTTGAAAAAATTACCAAATATAGTTCAACTTATTTCCTAGGAAAACACGGTGACAGATTTTTAATAAAATTAAATTTTATAGATTTGAAACAAAATTCCGCCTTTATAACTCCTGCATCACACCTGTTCACAATATAGCAGACTTCTGAGTTTTGAGAGTGGGTGTCTTAGAAGAATTTTAGGTGTCAGTGGTTTGACTTTGTAAGGAACACAGAGGTGAGGCAACGGACACAGCAACCCTTGGTATCTACTGTCGTCCGGCGGAGGCGTTTTGGCTGGCTAGGCCATATACTACATATGCCTTGCCATGATATCAGGTTTCGGCGTCCTGGTCGTCTACTGTTGACAACTTGTCGGCAGTTTGCTTCGGAGCTGCGGGACGTGGACTTGACTTGGGAGGATGAAATAATTTTTTTTAAGCTCAGATTAAAGTCCTATTCCACATTCGACTCCAAATATGATGTAGATTCACCAGTTTTCGGGTTGCACTATGAGTTTAGTTACACAATGTATTGGTAGTGTAGAGGGAGTGTACCTGGTCTGCCTGCCAGCGGTTGGGGATGCTGGGCCGGCGCTGCTCGAAGCAGACGGCGCGGCGCATGTCGTCCAGCGCGGGGTGAGGCGGCACGCAGTCGTGGTACGGCGGCTGGTACTCGTCGTGCAAATCATGCCGCCCACGCTGCAGCGCCGCGCCAATCTCCCACAGCCCAGCCCCAGCGGTACACGTGAGCGCTTGAAATAAGGGTTTGAACTGACGGTTGTCGATCGTCTCGTCCAGGACCCCGCGTGAGTTGCAACTTTTCTACGTGAACGCTTACATACATATTTCACGTTTTCTACAAAATCTGCGTATTTTTAAAAAAAACTTCTCTTTTAAATAATATGGCGTTTCTTTTGAAGTTATGGTATGGTTCATAAACGTATTATATCAATAAAAATATTCTTTTTTTTTTTCTTTTTTTTTTGGCTAAATGTGGATCAAATCCATTTTTTTTGTGATTTACTCAAAAGTGGTAAAGCCGTCCAGAGCGGGATTTGTAACTCTACAACTCAATTATTGAATAACCACTTTACATGGGGCAGAAAACTACGTTCAATGAGATTACGTTCAGTCTTCAAACTATCCAGTGTAATACACAAACATAATAAATAGGAATATTATATGGACGGCATGACATTTGGCTGACCTAACAGTTAATGTTTATTAAGTAAAAGTATATGTAGATATTAATACATTGAATGCCTTTAAAAATGTAAAAAACAAATAACATATTTATTTTATTTTTATTTTATTTTATTTTATTTATGGAAAAATCCAATTTTAAATACATAGTTAAAAGGATAACATGCAGTAAAAATAAGTAGCAGTAAGAATAAAATGTGGACATAATCAAGACAGGATCAGGTCTACTTCAGTGAATGCTTAAATCTTGATAGACTTACACCGAAAGAAGTCCAGATCCTGTATTGAGTTTACAATACGACACAATCGAGACAATGGGGCATGAAAACCATAGTTAGTTTTGCGGTGACTTAGGAACAGCACGTCATTATTTCTCAACCTACGGACTGGAATACAAAAAGTCACTTGAGTCAGTAAAGATGGTGCATCATCTATCATGCCATTTAGCAATTTAAATATGAAAATGGAATCAATGTTAGATCTACGCTTTTGAAGACTAGAGATTCTCAACATTGAGTCCATATCTTCATAGGTGTAATCATCTCTCCCCAGACCGATCAACCATGCAACTTTTCTGAGTAGGCGGTGTTGCACCGATTCAATATGGTTGATATGGCCTACATAGGAAGGAGACCAGATTACAAAAGCATATATTTACTTTATTAGCGGTATTAACGATTTCTTGAGTGCAACATACGATCGCGCTGATAGAATATACATTAGGTGTCCCAGATTTTTCAAATTGAGTATTATTTTTAAAAAAATGAACTTTGAGGCCTTGTCGGCACGAGTTAAAATCATTGTACACATATGAAATTTCGTATGTAAATAGGCCATAGTAATTGTAAAAAGATAGAGGGTATGCGTTTTCAAAATCGAAAAAAAAAAATCTTTTGGTCCCATACTATATTTTGTTTTCACCCTACTAGGGTGTCCCTTATTTTTCAACTTGATTATTATTTAATGCATAGGGCCCACTTTCTTTTTCTTTGCTGTATAGCACTTGTTCAGAAAATTTCAGTTCATTTGGAGTACAGTAACCCGTGCCGACTTGCATCGGAACATGTTCATACAACATGAAGGGAATTTCTCTAATTTTGAAAAACTTTGAGGCCTCGTCGGCACGAGTTAAAATCATTGTACACATATAAAATTTCGTATCTGAATAGGCCATAGTAATTGCAAAAAAGATAGAGGGTATGCGTTTTCAAAATAAAATAAAAAAATTTTTGGTCATATATGGGACACCCTAATATATATATTCAGCAGTTCTGAATAAGAGACTGGACAAGAAACGGTACGGTAGCGGCAACGGAATGCAAAAAGGCCATAAGTCTGTGTTTCACTTTTTTTTCAATTCAGTCGGAAAGCGTCTACTTTAGGTCATTTACTTACTTCGGGAGCCATGTATCTCTTGGTGCCCACGCGGTTAGTAGACGGAATGTCCACAGTATCGCGAGCCACATCGTGCCGCACCGCCAGGCCCGAGGTCTCCGATAACGCAAGACAAGTTTGTCTTCACCAGGATGTTCTTGGACTTGAGATCTCGATGTGCTATGGCTGGCTTGCCTGCAACAAATCCACCTAAATTGATTGACATTAAAGAAGTCTCATATCATCATCAAAGTCATAAAGTCCTTTCTTTGTTATACATGGAGTAACAAAATAATCCGAAAACTGGTGAATCTACATCATATTTGGAGTCCAATGTGAAATATTACCCTTTTTGTCTGAGATTAAGTAAAATTGTACAAATTCTTATTAAAATGCGGTTTTTGATTTTGTTATATTTATGGATAGTATTAATTTGACTAAATAAAATATATTTGATAACAATTTGAACCATAGTTTTCTCGAAAAAACAATTTTTTCATTGATAAAATACAGATTACGACTTCAGGTCTGAAAGGGATATAATATGTAGGTCTAAGATTAAAGGTTTGTTCAGGTTGTGATATAAATTAATATGCATCTAGCTAGGAAGTGTGATAACGATATTATAAATAACTCTTGGTTTTATTAATATTTTTCTGCATCTCAATGATCATGATAATAACACATGGGAATATTAACAAAATAATTTATAAGCTTAAAGGGGTTATATGAAATATAAATTAATTTTTGAATTAAATCAGTTTATTACAATGCCAATGGATGAATTTTCTGGAGAGATTAAACCACGAATGACAAGTTCTCGAGGATTCAAAGAGACTCAAAGTACGTAAGTTTTTTCACGGCCTTCAGAATTACAGATTGTTTTTTCTAAGATATTTGTATGTAACGTTGTAAATTTCGCCGAGTCAGGTAACTAGGTACCTGCCCCGGAGTTCACGTCGACTTCCTGAAGTGGCAACACTGTCCCTCTCGACAGTTTTTATCGGTGACGGCGAGGTTGGCTATGCAAAAATGGCCGCCGACAACCAGCTAGTTGACGTGTTGTAGAATCACAGGCGAAATCCCGGATGCCGGTGGACGCCGTATCTGTGAGGAGCCCGGTCCTAGGGAACCGTAAGTTTTAACCACTTGTAGCATCAGAACTTTCCGAACATAACACCCACGCTTTTGCTAATTACTGTGTTTTTCTTCAATCACTAGGGGCTTCTTTACTTCCCTTCATTTTTGTCCCTTGAATATGAACATTATTCTCAATATTTTATCCGTTGATACGGAGTTTAAATCGCTGGACGCGTATGGTTTGGATCGTCGCTGATGGCGAGAATCACGCGTTCCTGGCAAACTTCACGACTTATAAAGCTGCCCTGTTATTTTTTTTGTACCCACGTGCTGTTTGAAAGCGAACTATATTCATCGAGTCATCGAAGTCCATTCTTCATCTCCGACGGGATCCTCTGTCTTCAGCTGCGAGACCTGTCGAAGTCAACCACCACCTGTATGCAAATTGACCTCGGGGCATTCTCCGCTGTTTTTAGAGCAGTAGGGCGAGATGCCGTATATGCTAGTCGATGTTTTCTATTCTATAATTTTAACTCTTGTGCAAATTAATTGAATTATCAAAAATATTTTATGTATAGTTATTCCCCTCAACCTAGTGAGGTAGTCTTCATGCGCAAAAGTAAATTCAGATTGACATAGATTGTGTTAATTAATGTAATTGGTTGAGGTGTGGAAAATGTAGCTTATAAATTTATACTTCAAAATTTCTAGTTAGACAGCTTGTATGTGAAACTGTACACTTGGTTTTATATGATTTTTTGTACTTAGAATTATTGCATCCATCCTTAATTAAAACTGTTATATTGAAATTCCTATTTCTTTTATTTCTTTCCCAGGTCCGCGTCCCGTATGTTTGGCAATGTGTTTCTCTTGCTTTAATTCATTAGATTCGTTTTGATAAATTTCTTTTAAAATAAAATTATTCATAGAGATTTCTGGGTTCACTTTCTGAGCTAGTTGGTGAAGCGATGACGGGGATTCTGGTTCAATATAGAGGTCCAGAATCTTCTTCATCACAATGTATTTAGAGTTTTAAGGATAAAAAAAACTTTTGGCTGTCTGTAAAGTCGGTTTACGGACGATAATTTTACGTGATAATGTCCATAATGAAAACATTGATGAAAAATAGCATACTTTTTTAATTGAATTGAATTAATATTACTGAATTATCATTATTTTGTATAATACAAAGCAGGAGTTAATTGAAAATTACAATTTTTTCCATAAATTATCATTTTTTTGCACTCGTTAATTTCACTTTCACTTTGAAGGTTGAGTGCTGCTGCTGTCTCCCTTCTACTCGGACGCATCGGCCGATGGAGTGGAAGAGAGATAGATGCGTCACAAAACCGAACGCTTAGGCCGATCGTGCCTGTCTATCTATAAGGATTTCACAGCTTCTAGATACAATGATTATCACTAGTTTTGCCTGCAAGCAAGTCTACTTGTAGTCTACAAGCAAGCACTTTTAGTCTGTTTAGTCATAGGACGACAGTGCGGTTGATAGTTACCAGCAGTGTGGTGTGCATTTCCCTTGGTCCCCACAATGTCCATGTGCAGGTGTGCCAGCCCGGTGGCGATGGAGAGAGCCATGCGGACCAGCGTCACCGGATCCACGGTCCGGGCGCTCAGGAAGTCAAACAGGGACCCGTTCTCGTGGTAGTCCGTTATCAGCCATAGTTGGGTCCAGGTTCCATTGTCTGTAAACACAATAATTTTTCAGTTGTTTAAAATTTTACGCCTTATAATGTTGCATTGGTCTCGTAAAAGAAAAATTCACAAGAACCCATTTATAAATCGGATAATTAATAACAGAGATACAATCGTTTAAAGTTACATTTTTGTAAACTAATTAATTAGTTAATTTTTATGGTATTTTTTGTAGTTTTTATCGAAAATAAAAAAACTAAGTGATTAAGAAGGTACCTTTATTATCGGCCGCAATGAATCCGAGTATGTTTTCATGGCGCAGCATAACAGTTTGGTAGATCTCTGCCTCGCGGAACCAGGAGCATTCCTCACGAGATGAGAAGATCTTCACGGCAACGTACTCGCCCCTCCACCGCCCCCCTCCACACCTCCCCGAACCGCCCCTTGCCGATGATGTCAAGCAGTTGGATCTGCCGAGCGATGGAGCGCTGAACCAGCAAAGGCAATCCGGCTGCAGTCAAGTACACAAGAGACATGATACAAATCAAATATCGTCATCTCAAAATTTGTCAAATCAAAATTAACATGCATCACTTATTATACCCATTCCAAGCATTTATTTTACTTTTGACAGCTCGATTATGTATTGATTAGGGATGACCTAATGCGTTACCGAATCGATTTCTCATAAAAATCGACTTTATTTATGAAGAAGTTTGAATCAATTTAACACATTTATATTTTATTTTTTGCTCTTAATTTTGTAGTTTATAAACATACCCACGTTTAAGCAGAGTTTAAATTACGAATGCGCTGTCGTAAGACTTTTTTTTTAACAGTCTTTATTCAATAAAAAATATTACTAAAAATACATAATTTCTTTACCAAAGAAACTTTTAATACAGTCCCGATAAAATCCTTAATTGGAGTTTGTCATCGGTTGCAGGAGCTACAGAAAACCCAAATATGCATAGGACTATTTTATTGTCGTAATGTAAATTGAGAAATTTTGTGTCGCGACAAACAAAGAAAAAAAAACAAATAGGTTTTAATTTAAATCACATTTTGTATTTTTTCATGGAAAAAATCAACTTGAATAATCCTCGTTGCATAAGTAGGCTCAATAAACATCGATATCGATAAATATCAGAGCTAAAAAACATGTGCTTGATTATCGTAAAGAAAAAAACATGAAGTATTGCATTTTTTGGTCTATGGTTGCCTGTCAATAATTACGGAACATTATAGGCGCCCATCTGTCAAAAGTAAAATGAAATACTATAATGTTATTGGATAGGTATTTTTGTTTGCGTCGAGCTATCAATGAGATTGAATTCTAGTAAAATAAAATATTTTTCCATAGCTCATTACTTTAGTCTAAATTTATCTTGAATTCAATAAAAAAATAAGTTTATTCATTGTCCTCAAATATGAACTAAAATGACTTGTGTGGTGTTGTTAGCTATGTGACGATATGGACGATGCCCGTAGCAGGGTGAAAGTGCTAGCTGGTCAAATAAATAAAAGTGGAAGTGTAGCAAGTAGCTTTATTGAACTTTTATCGGTTATATTAAAGTGAATTTATTTATTGAATGTGTGTACATAAATTTGATACATATAATTATAATTTATACATATAATGGGTATTGGCAGACCTTGTACAATTGTGTACTACAAACATAATATACTAAGTACATATATTATGTTAGTTCGGCTCAATGACGTGAAATAATAAAATATATAATAAACGTAAGTAGCATTGAGAATATTATAGATTGAAACTAAAACAAATAAATATAAATATTATGAATGCAATTTTACGTTGGAATAATAAAAATAATCAATTAGTTAATTAATCCAAATCCATATAAAAATTACGTTACTAGTGATATATGTATTAAATATAATAAAAATTAAGAAAATCACTGAATTTTGAATAATGAATATTTTGTAGTTCACCAGATATAGTGGAAATTAAACTCACGTATAGTTGAAATGAATTTTGGTAGGTTTTCAAGATTACTATAAAATGTGGAGAAATTTTATAAAGGGAGGTGAGAAAGAGTTTAATTTAAATCACTCGCGAATTTTTTATCTTCTTTTCTTTCCATGGTTTGTTTAACTTCAGACATATTTATTGTTTTTTAATTCGCTATCACTTCGATTATTACATTGTCTTTGTTCATTTATTCTAACATAATTATTTTATTTGCGTTAACTTCTTTATCTTTCACTTAATTAATTATTCACTTAATTATTCTTATTATTTTCCCCTTTCATACGAGGCCTTTATTATTATTTAATTTAATTTAATTTTCTTTTCGTTACTTTACTGATCGCTTCCATTCTTTTTATAATCTTTATTTTATCAATTTCTACTTCTTCATTATAATTTTTTTTATCGTCCCTTACAAATTTACATACACTACATTCGCAATCTTAATTTATCAATTCTTTCACTAAAATGTCTGTGAGCCGCCCTCATGGCTCGAGGGCGGCTCGAGGGCGGCTCACCGCGCTCATCAATTAACATTCGCTAAACGGCAAGGTCGCTTTTTTCTTCACCCTTCGACTACGACTCCTACCTTCCAACTATCTTTTCCCTGTACAAAAATATACCTAATTTTTCATGTACCATTATTTGTATTTTAATTATCATTTCATTACTTGACACATAATCATTATTATTGTTTATTTTATAAGATTAAATTTATATTTATTCCCTGTAGTGATTTGATTAAATAATTAATTTTAAGGATCGAAAATTTATTTACTGATAATATAATTATTCAGGCAATATTTTAAATACCTAGTGGTCAGTTTCCATTCTGTCTCGGGTTCGATCTCCGGCTTAAGGACTCTACTCGTTATAAAATATTTGCAAATTAAAAATTGCATTGCTTACTAAATTAAATACACATAAATATTATTTGAAATGCTCCGAACGTTAAACATTTCTATACACTATTGTGTTGCTCGAATATGATACTCCAAGGGATGGTTCGTGCTATGTGTGCGGGTGGTGATTCTTTCAGACGGCCGTTCTTTTGTTTGTCTTAACACTGTTTCCAGAATTTTACCCTAGTCCATACATTTTTAAGTCATTTGACCTGTCACTTAAATTTTTTCTCTTCCTGGTCACTAGATTTATCGTTATTTTTGGACATAGCCATGGCCGCTTTCATTTCAAAGACAATTTAAAATTAGAAAGTTCTGCCGTACTCGAATTACAAGTTTTTTTTTTTTTTTTGACAAGTATAAAATACTTTTATGGTTTTAAGCTTAAAAACCTGTTTATATAATTATTATTTGATGATTTAAGTTGCATAAAATCGTTAGCTATGAAATTTTTTAAAATTTTGTTGTACTTGAATAGGTTTACAGGGTGTAACAAAACTCGATGTACAAGCGGGAAACTAGTGAATCTACATAATATTTGGAGTCGATTTTGTAGATTTTTTTTTAAAATTGTTATCACATATCACGTATTTACTCAAATTAATAATATCCATAATGAAAACAAAATTAAAAAACGCGTTTTAATAAGAATTTGAGCAATTTTACTTAATCTGCCATACTTATGAAAACTTTTGTGAGAAAAAAAAAAATTTTTTCAAGCTAGATTAAAAAGTCACATTACACAATCGTTTCCAAATACGATGTAGATTCACCAGTTTCCCGCTTGTATGTCGAGTTTTGTTACACCCTGTATAATTTTAAATTTTTATTTCTAAACTAAATATCTCAAATGGATGATATGCAAATTCAACATTTCGGCGTTGGATCGACAATAATCTCAAACTATGTAAGACTGTAAAAATGATTTTTATAACAAATCAACTGAAACTTACCAGATCCTGATCCAGATGTGGTGAGTTCTATCATGTCTCTTATCGTGGCCACTCCCATGATGGGGTTCTGGGGCTCGCACAGCAAGTCCTCTCCGGACAGGAAGGCCCCCCTCAGCCGCTTCCTGTCTTTAGCCAGAACTTTCCACCACCAGCAGCCGGCCACGAGTATGCAGACCAGAACCAGCGGAATCAGGGTCATGACGGTCACTTCCAGTGTTGTATAATGGTGCGCCCCACTCACCCCTGACGCACAAGACACAATTATTACAATCTTGTTCAGTGCCATCGTTGGCGGAATCATTCCACACCTCGTATAAATATCTAGTATTAAATATCACCGCAAAATGTAAACCCTTCCAGTCACAAATCACAGCTAATACTGAGAGACTTAAGTGGCTTTTCCAAACAAATCGAATCAGCACTTTTATGTAAGAATACAAATTTAGGAGAGAAAATATTCCAACTTAAAGTTGACAATACAAGATTAATTACAAGGGTTACGTATAAAATATGGGGTGTAAGAAGAAAAACATATTTTTTGAAGAATACCTACAAGTGTCGACTGATTGAAGTACTTATCGTAAGTAAGAAATTATTTTATAGTTGATTAATTAAATACTTGAAAAAAAGTTATAAATAAGGAATACCTAGAAATGTCTACGGATCGAGATAATTACTTTTTGAAGAATTATCTCACTGCGTATATTTTACGAGGTACGCAGCGCGGGACTAAGATTTGTGACGTCTCTTACTTGTTATAGCAACATGTAACTAGGAGACCTTTGACAGTATTTACGTGACTCAGGAATGAAATCTTGCACAATTTCTTGTAACTATCTCAGTAATATTCTCAGGTAGATAAAAGAAACTTATTTGGAGATTGTAGATCTTTACAATGCCAGTAAACATCTCTCCAGTTTGTGAGTGGAATCCAACAGCCGTTCTCCGATATCATCTACCTTTTTAATGCATTGGGTACTTTTATCTACTTCTTTCTATATATTGCACTAAGTCCCAGCTGGCCATTCACTTGGTAGCTGCAAGATGTATTGTGATCTAGCCTCTTTATTGTACAGAACTTTAAAATAAATGATCACAAACTTGTTATTATAATCTTAGTTACAATGATAAGGAATCAGCTGGCTTGTCGGCTCAAAATATCGACAACGGAAAGGCTAATTGACGTAACCAGCAAACCTTAAATTTTGAGGCCATGTTGGAATAAATGATTTTTTTTAACAAAAACTTGGTTAACAGTTCTGGATTTAAAAATTAATAGCTAAATACCAAACATTTTTTTGTGAAAACGGAATTTCGTTAGTGCCAAAATTTACTTCTTATCTTGAATTACATAATAATTAGTTAGATGGTTATATAAGTTATGTAGCTTTGCTGTCGTCGATATATTTATTATGGTCTTTTGGTATACCTACCACAATCTTCTATTGGACTGAAAGGGTTATTACGTTTACATACAATATTTTTTTTGCATTGCATTTGAAGCATGTTATGGCAATGTTAAAGAAAAAGCATCTAGTTTTTTTTTAACTGCGATTTTTTGATTGTTTTTAAAATTAAAGAAATTTTATTATTATTATTTTTTTTTTTTTTTTTAATATAAAAAGAAATCTATGCAATCTTATGATATTTGCACATATTTTTCAATTTGTAAATACTATTTTTAATAAAGCCTAAGCGGCTTGTGCTTGAAAATAGGAATCGAGTCGTGTCGAAGTGGGGATTCGAACCGACGATCTCTGGACTCAGAGACCGCGACGCTACCCACTGGGCCACCACCCGTTGGGTAGCGTCGCGTATCAAACAACTATTTATGTATATACGTCAAAAATTCATTTTAAAGGCACTGTGTCTGGTGAAGAAACACCACACATAGTGAGCTTTCATTTTTTTAAAGATGATAGCGATTACAATAATAGGATTCGACAGAGTTGCCTTGGTCAATAAAAACATAACCAATTTTTATTTACGAAAACTTGAATATCAATTTAAGAAAAATGTTCAAAAATTATTATTTATTATCGCTAAAATTTCATTCGCTTTTATTTTTATGTAGAAAATGTAATCATTTTTTATTTAAGACCTGTAAAATCTCATTTGTAATTGCTATATTTTCAATTGGGTATACACAATTATATTGCGAAATTACGTTTAAAAAAAATTGGTACAATTTTTGGATCGCTGGGTCAATAAAAATCCATTGTTATCATGCAAATTACATATATCATGCAGAACATATAAATTTAACCTTGAAAACACATTAGATTTATGTTAGCTTTGTACATATAGATGAAGAAAAATTAAATGTGTGCTATTTGAAGAATCAATAATAAAACATTTAAAGTACTTAACCATGAATAATTTGTTGATATTTAAAATGAATTGATTGATATCAAAAATATTGCATACATTTTAAAAAAGGAATCTTATTGGGGTCGGATAACAAGCCTTTACTAAACTTTGTACACACATTCCCTTGGATGCACCCAATGGTGCATAGGGCACTGCATTGGTTTACAAAGGGCAGTTGTTTATCTTGATTATTTTATAACATGAAAGCAAGATAATATAGCCAGTCCGAGGTATAACATATGATATATTTTAATGTGAAAAACACATTTAAATATTTCATATTGTCCCGTAAGGTATCGAACCTGCGACCTCATGCAGAAGTGGACAATAAAATAACTTTAAATATGTAAACATGAAGATAGATAATCTAGTAAAGGAGGTATTTCAAAATGTCAAGTATAGCAGCAATATTTACGGTGATCACAAAGCTAAATTGTTGCTTTTTTAAGAGCTAATAGCCGTGCCGCAAAAAACTAATTTGTGAATTTTAAACTATATTTGAGGTTCAATGTGTGGATGTTGACTGTTATGCAATATTCAGAATACATTAAAAAACATCATCTACAAACATTACATAATTGTGAGTAAATAAAATAAATTGGTTTTTAGCACCCTCCACCACAATTAATATTGGTTAGCATAGGCTGTTAATATAGTTATATTTGAGAGTAGAAAAATAAAGATTTTAAAATTATATAAAAAGATAGTTTGAAAAATATCACCTCGTTTATTAATTACCTGATTAATAAACAGACAACAGTGATGGTTTTCTATTTTTTTATATTTATTTTACTGCATTCACGTAAAAAAAATGCAATAAGCCAATTATAGGAACTTTAAAAAAGGGAAATTTAAAATAACAATTTATTAGTTGACATGAAAGGAAACCAGGGAAGTAATATTATACTTAACTTATTTATTGATTATAAACTCTTTTGTTTTCCTATAAATAAAAAAAGAGAACCCAAAAATGAGTCCTTATCTTAGCAAACCAAACTTCAGAAAACAATAGATCTACAATTTGAGATCTCAACAGAGACGAGAAGTTTGGAAGGGAATATGTATATCTAGGCGTTTACAGGGCTTATGACCTGTCATTGGCTGGGTGGCCACTTGATGTATTACCTGTAAACGCCTAGATATCCATATTCCCTTCCAAACTTCTCGTCTCTGTTGAGATCTCAAATTGTAATTATTAGCCCGTAATGGGTGAAATCCAGTTTTTGTCTACAAGTATTTGGACAAACTCAAAATGTTGTTTATACAATAGATCTACTTTAAGAAAACAAAAGATGATAGTAATATTGTAATGTTAATGTGAATAAAAGCCATTATCTATTGAAAATAAGGCTACAGATGTATATTTTCATAGCGTAAAAATGTGTCCTGGGACTTTGTGACCACAAAAAAGCACAGATACAAAATAATTACGGTTGCGTAAATTTAAAAAATAAAAAACTTTCTTCACAATGCAATGTATAATGAAATTAACACTTGCACAAAAGCAAATAAAAATATACTTTTACAAAACTAAAATGAAATAAAACACAATTAAAATCGGTTATAACATTAGACTGAAACGAAATTAGCAATACTTTTCATATAATATTTGTACAGTGAACACTACATTTATGTATACAATACAACATATATTATGTAAAACGTCAGTCGGGATGCATTAGTGTCAAACTACAATTTTGGCTAGAACAATGTTTTTATATTGGTAATTCCTTGACTGAAAACACAAAACATATGATATTTAATGAATTTAGCACTTATCCTAATTATTGCAATTTTACAATGAAAGTGTAAATAATGTGTTTGATTTTGTTTTAAAACAGAAATTATATTTTTACATTGGCGGTAGTGCTATTGGTAGACGATAAGTTTGCAGAACGTTTACAATAACCGAATATGGAAATGATGTTGACAATTTTACATAATACACAATACATGTCTTCTGAAAACTTTTATAAAAACCCACATCATGATGAATTCCCCTGTTGAATGATTCATGCTGCCCCTTATTATGCTGCATTTACACTCGGCAATCCGTATGCACATCTCGTGAATACATATTATGTGAACCCTGACTTCTCCAGGTTTATCTAATCTTGAGAAATTCACAAAACAAGTTGAGGAGCGTTATCTCAAAGCGATACATCAAATTTTAGGAACTTTTTAAATCATAATAAAGTGACATTGACTATGGCAAAATAATTCAGCAGTTGCTCGATCACAGATCAGTACCGACTCGGTAATAAGGATTATTGAACGAGCGCATACTAGTAGTCGCGAGCCATTTCCCGAGATATATCTTATTCGCACATATATTAATTCAATCTTTATTATAATTAAGCCGGTTTTCGGCAAGCCAAATATTGAGAAAAGCAGTCGACATAATAAAAAATCCGACAAGCGCGTTGATTTAACGTTTGACGTACGGCCGCGATCAATGGCCGCGATATTGCGCGCATCGGCCCCGCTCGGCTATGCTCGGCTCGGCGAACACAGCCGAACACTTGACGAACACAGCCGAACCGATACCACGGTATCGAACTGCGATCGGTCAAATCGTTAGGGCTAGCACGTGGATAGCACGTTTTTAACTACGTCGATAGTTATCTGTGATTGAGCAACAGGTTATGGTTAGAACCTTAGGTTAGGTATTTCTACCTTTTGATTAGCTATAAGTAGTTATAAACTTTTTTAGAAATAATTTACTACAGAAAAAAAAATTGTTTATAATAAGTAGTTTAAACCAAAAGTGTGTTCAATTTAAAAAAATTTTTTTTGTTTGATTTGTCATTTTGAGAAAACGCTACTTGATTGAAATGCATGGTTTCATGTATCTATGCTATAATTTATTGGCAAACGAAGATTGCTTATTGCGCTTACACATTGCCTCATATAAACGAACCCTTTTAGAATAAAACATAGTGATGTGGAATATTTTGAATAATAGATTTCATGTCCAATTTCTTTTAAATTAAGTTTGTTTATTGAATCCTGCAGTTTTAAAGATGATTATATATTTTTACTCTGATTAATATAGATATAAAAAGTTAAGTTATTAAATACAACTTATCTTCCGATCTGAGTGTAAACCTGCTATTCGCACTAGAAGTTGTACTAGAATATTGCAGAAAGTAAACTTGGTAAACTTGGTGTTATGGACCCTCCTCTCTTTCTCCGTCCACTGGGAAGTCTTCTCTTGTTACATTTGTATATACGTGTACTATGATGTAAATTACTTATTTATTATTTACCTGTAATGATTTTGGTTACTTTTTAATTGTTTTGTTTTATATGTATATATTTGTAATTACTATTTTTGTGAATAAATAAACGGAGATACTGAGGGGGTGAAATAGTAGAATATTTTTCCTCTATGTGAGAGTCCCCTAGGACTCTATAACAGCGTGGGTGGATGGTGGGTTCGTTATCGCTCTCGGTAAACTTGGTATATAAAAGAAAATGGACATTCAGCTATTTGAAATATGACAAAGATGACATTAATTTATTGAAGAAACAATACAATACTTTTATCTCCTAAAACAGTGGGAGCACTATTTTTCTGTACGCTTTAAGCCGTGGCACCTCAATACGTACCGAAAAAGGAAAGTTTTCAGAATAATTGTGTCAGAAGGATTTGGTTGCCTTGGCCACATACAAGGCATTATATTTCTGCTAACAAACTGACGGCCCATTACATCACCTGGAGATAGTTTATGGAATCCATATGCTCCATATTTTATTTGACCACCTCAACAGGCCAGGAGTTCCAATTACAGAGGGGAACAAACAAAGAGAAAAATTTCTTAGTTTTTGTATTCTCACCGGGAATAGAACCCGAAACCTCCATATCGTAAAAGAACATATCGTTGACACAATGCCAAAACTGTGAATTTGCAGAAATGCTGTTTTAAAGTGTTGAGGTTCTAAGCTTAAAACTAGTCTCCAAATCTGTTTAAATTATCATATCATAACAGACTGTCAGCTATGGAAATAATTATATTTTGTTATAATTTCAAATTTTAATTTTGAAACTCAGCGTCTCGAAATAACGTTCTGCAGATTAGCGGTTTTTGGCGTTGAATCGATGATACATGATATCAATTTGAATGGTCTATGAAGATAAACAATAGTGCAATATATTGGGGTGTATTTGATTATAGAGTACAGTTCAGAGTTTTTATCTCGTATTGTTCCTTCAATGGTAAACAAAATTTGACATGATTACTTTTAACATAAATACCTTTGGATGCGACCAGAAGAAGAACAATATTGTGTGATGGTGTACTTGGGACACTCACTAAACACTATAAAGAAATTCTAAGAAATTAAGTCAATTTAGAAAAAATAGAATAGCATTGAATTTTGTCGCCTTGGTGTTCAAGAGAGCTAAGCACACGTATTGTTTTGAGAAATTGAACAATGAAGAAAATTGTATGGAGAATCGCTTGCCTCTTTTCACACCTAAGCGAAATTCACTTAGCTCTCTTCATTACTATAAAGTATACAGTTCTCTGATTAAAAAAATCGTAAAAATATAATTTTTTTTTAAAACTGAGGGTTGGCTCTTTTGACCACTAAGGTGACGATTTACATGACAGGTTGATCCTAATATATTAATTTTTGTAAATAAATTAAGAATTTTAGTTTAATTTCAGTAAGAAAAAAATAACACTAGTTGTTTTGAATATTTGGTGAACCTACTTGGAATAATTTAAAGTCAAAAGTTGTCTGAAAAATTGAATTTTCTTTGAACCGATTCCATGATTATTTTTATTTATTTACCCAAGATGTCGATACATGCAATGAACTCCCAATTAATGAAGAAAAGAGAGTACTGCATTAAAAAAGATTCCTTGCACAGAAAATCAGAACTTTTAAAATTGTAAATGACGAGATTTTCACAAATTGTACAAAACAAAATGAAGAATTTAACCCGTGATGTATTTTACAAAATGAATTGATTTATTATTCGAATGTGCAAAGGCAACTGGTTACAAGTGTTTGGATTAAGAACTCAATGCATTTGTATAGTGTAGTGGACACTATAACATTCACTTAAACCTTTCTGCTTACTTATACGCATTCTACAAATGAATTGAATCTTGTGGGCACATTCTGAATGACTTTGAATAAATGACTTTGTATACACGTCATTAAAGTGATATACTAACACTTATTGAAAGTGTGCCCAGAGATAATTCCAAGTAACTTGCTTGCAGCCAGATGCAGTATTGAATAATGTCGCAGGTAAAATCTGACAAAACATGAACAGTCGATCAGACCAGATGTAATGTAGTGACAGGACAAAATGCATTGATGGACAGACGTAGGACATCACAAGAAGCGCCCCCTTGGATGGAATGGAGTGGGCTTCGGTGTCCGTACCTTGGCGTTTGGGGAGCTGGAGCTCGGAACGATTGTTGCAGAGAATCCGCGTCCTGGCAGCAGTCCGTGGCGCTCAGCGGAGCTTCCACCAGTTCCCGGCACCAGACGGGGTACCCTCGTGGGGGAAACACCGCCTCTTTGTTAAAACATCTAGCAACAGCCATAAGTTAAATCACTGGCGCGTGCTACGTCGCTCTCTCGTACTTCGGTACACCGAGACCAACAGGTTATACAGAAAGATCAGCTCCAAGAAACACTTTTGTAGATTTTCGTGGTCATCTTAGTATCACCTATTTAATAACCATCTAAATTGGTTGTACACATTGTTCAATTTTGCCTAAACCTTAAGGTTGTTTAAAACATACATAAATAAACCAACAACAGATGATTCAGTAGCGTTAGATTCAATAACTCAAGTTAGAATTAGACGAGTTAAACTAATTAAAGTTTAAGGTTAAATTCAAGTATATTAGTTGTTAACATGGTGGTTTTTATGTACATCCACACCTCGTAAGTATTGTATGAAAATCAACAGCTTGCTTGTAAAATAATAAGAGTAAGTTACAAAATATTACATAGTGCGTTGTGTGTAAGTATTACTAGGCGTGGCAAAGGAAGAGTAGCTTAAAATAAAAATCATGCATACAACTATGATGACACACTAGGGAAGTAAAGTTGTTGGTTGGGGGCATCCACCGGGCTGGTTACCTGTGTTCTTGACCTGCAGCTGTAACTTGACATCCTTATTGCACATGTGCTCCTTGCAGCACTGAATCACCAAGGTGTCATTGCGGGCCACAGTGGATTGGCATAGGATGGGATTCTCAACCGGAAACATCGTTTTGCGGTCGAGGCACCTGCATTGCATTCCACACAGGAGGGGTTTAGTGGGTTAACGGGATAAAAACGCATCCAAAAACTCTGTTATTAACTACTGTTATTCAGCAAATTTAACTCGGGGAATATATTCCCAGTTTCCTGATTCATCGTGATAAACGGGGGGGTAGCCAATTGAGAGATTAATCTAATTTTGATGGATTAAATATCCGGTTTGATTGTATTTGTTAAGCGGTAGGTTAAGCTAAAATTGTTAAGAAAAATGCCACACAAAGGAAAGAAATCACAAGTCCATAAATAATACATAAAAAATGTGTACTATCTATAATCTAAGAAATCTAAAAAAAATGCTTATTTATCAGTTAGTGTTACTTAGTTTTTCACACAGTCAAATTAACACATAACAATTACATTATAAACGTTGATGTCATAAAATATTTTGTGATTGTATAAAAATATTTTGAATATTGAGAGAAAAAAAGTTATAGACCATTCAATTCATGACCTAATATTATTGATGCAACTAATACGATCATAGTGTGTATATGAAAGCAAATTTCATTACTTCGTAGGAAAAGGAATTATTAATAAATGTAGGTCGTTTCATAAGATAAATAAGATTGAAGTATTTTTTTCAGTAATAATATATTCACAAACTATTTATAAATACGTGGTGGCAAGTAATGATTGCATGGAAGGGGTCAGTCTCTGACCAAGAGAAAATATAAACAGAGAATCAATTAGGTATGACTAATGACACACATTGAGTCGTAGTTACTTACATACACATTATTTTATGGGAACCAAATTCTTGTTTCATTATTTATCAAAAACAAGTTGTGATGTCATGGTTGAAATTTTCGAATCTGAATTAGAAATTCACCTACCCCAACTTTTTAGGACAAAATAGTTACTTCCAATTAGTTATACAGGAGGCAGTTTGTGGATTCCATATGCTCCACATAGGGAGCGGATATGGTATGAAGGAAGAAAGTTATAGCCCAAAAAAGGAGTAACAAAACTCGTAGTACAACCCGAAAACTGGTGAATCTATATCATATTTGGAGTTGAATGTGAAATATGACTTTTGAATCTGAGCTTTAAAAAAAAAGATTTTTTTCTTGTAAAAGTTTTCAAAAGTACCGTAGATTAAGTTAAATTGCAAAAATTTTACATTATTTTAAAAATTATATTTTTCGCCTTTGTTTTCTTTGTGGATAGTATTAATTTGACAAAACAGATTATAATTGATAAACATTTATAAGAACTTCTTACTCAATTCTCTCGAAAACTATGGGTGAAATAAAAAAAAAATCTATAATATCGACTCCAAATATGATGTAGATTCACTGGTTTCCCGCTTGTACATCGAATTTATTTGCACGGTGTATAGGATTATAGATCGATAGAAAAATTGAAACCTTACTTACTAAACACAGTTGAATTTAAATTGAAATTATGAGGTGAAACCAAACTTGTAATTTCGTTTATCAATATTTTTGAATCAGTAAAACATAGAACTGAGATTGATGCTATGACACTATTGTATCATCATAACAAATTTTATTGCTTCAAAGGCATAGTCCTCTAACAGATATGTTGACTTTCTTAATTAGAGTAATTTTCCAGAAACTGTTATTTGCCTAAGGGCAAGCAATTCTTTATCTCTACTTGGAAGAGATAAGAGAGCCGCAGACTCTCGCGTATTAATAATTAATCAATAATGTAATACTGGTACATGTTACTTGAATAAAACATATCCAAGTCTTGTAAACCTGTCTAGTAAACATTTATGAAAATCTAAAGGAAACCTAAAGATATTTCTGTTCAAATTTCTAAATAATCAAATAAATAGTCCTTTTCTTCTGGAGAATATTTCCATCAACTGTCCTGTCAGATTTGCACGACAATCAAACCTATTTTATAACCCATTGCCTAGAAATAATTATATTCAAAACTCATTTATTTATCGTAGTTGTTCCGTGTTTAACAAATATTGCCCCCACTTTAATATCTTTGACAATAAACTTAAAACATATCAAAAGAAACTGTTGAATAACTACTAATAACTGTTGAAAAGAAGTTGTAAAGTGATACTACATGTATTTATTTATTCAAAAATGATAATTATGTTAAATATTAATTGTATCTTTCCCATCCTTCTCCCTTAAACCTAACCTAATCGTCCCTTACCTTCCCTGCAGTGCATCTCTTTTTATTCTTATGTTTTTCTTTTCTAATTTTAAATTTTCTTATTTCTAATTTTTTATTTCCTAAAAGTTGTATTACTTAGCATTCGTTTCATATTTGTGAAAAGCTGTAATTGGATTTATACGCAATTATGTATGCAATTATATGCAAATATCTTGAAAAATGTACTAATTCAGTTGTTTTTTCCGTAAATAAAAATGAAATAAAATATACATCGTGTCCCACAATGAGACCGCGAAACTCCAGAGGGTGATTATTCATGATATTCTGAGAAAAAAATCTTAATAAAGTTTTTCAAAAAACTCAATTCTAATTTCTTAAAAAAATTATTAAAATATGAATAAAAAATTCACGCGTGTGTAATACCGTCAATTTTTGAACTGGCTCACACCACGTGACCTGCACCAATAAGCGCGAAGAAATCACATATTTTTGAAACTTAAACTAAAGATTCAGATATGAAATTCGAATTTTGAATGTCCGTACAAGGCGTACCAGAGCGGACCCCCACTCCTCCCCGCCCACCGCCACCCCGCCGCCGCTAGCACTTCAAACAGAAGCCAGTATTACACTCGTCGCTTTTTATGAATACTTTTTTTTAAAATTAATTATTGGAAATTACCCCGCCGCCGCTAGCACTTCAAACAGAAGCCAGTATTACACTCGTCGCTTTTTATGAATACTTTTTTAAAATTAATTATTGGAAATGCCGGGATCAAAAAATTTTATAAGGATTTTTTTCTCAGAATACCATGAACAATCACCCTCCGGAGTTTCGCGGTCTCATCGTGGGACACGGTGTATACCTACATATAAAGAAACCTAAGATACATAAGTCACTACTGCTAATACTCAATGGTGCATAGGGCACTGCATCGGTATTCCAAGTGCAGTGTGCATTGACCTTTTTAAATAATAATAATTCAATTTTAAAAATTGCCATATGCCCTGATATTACTCATTTACATAAATGTGAACTAGTACTCGTATTTCATATTAGAAATTACGTATTTCATAGTGAGAGTAAATATAAAATCATGTTTGATAATACTGTTTTCAAGAAAACTAATCTGATACACAAGTCTGACCTGAATAAAAAATAACGTTGGTTTTTAAAAAAGTTTATTAAATGAATTATTTCATGGCTGGTGACTGAATCCGCTGAGGACGATTTAATTTAATCTACTCGTATATGCCATTCGATGCAAAAAATATCAAATCTCAATATTTTTGTTGTGTTTTTTAATGACATTTATTAATATATTGAGAATTTTACTTTTTAACGTGCACTAACATGTCTAACATATAACATGTCTAACTGAAATAAGATGAATTAAAACATTATCTTGAAATAGGAGCACCAACTTTTGAAATTCTGTGTTTGACTGATTTGCGTAAATATTAGATTTTGAATAGTTTTTTCCCAACAGCACCATTTTGATATTTAAAATTTAAAAATGGGTAATCAATGTATAATGCATTACATTAGGTATAAATGATAAAATTTTGGTTTGTATAAAAGTGACGTCTTGTGACGTAATCGTGTTTAATAAAATATGAAAACATACCTATAGGAATATGTGATGACATCTTTCTCCAGCGATGTTGACGTGAAGCAGAACCCATCAGTCTCACACGTGTTGTTGGTTTTGTAGCAGATATCACAGTAGCATTTGAGAGCTGCCACAAACAGAAAAAGTAATGAAAAACAATTTGAATCACATATTTTGGTAAACTCGTGGTAAATGAACTTGTACCAATGTTTCGGCCACCTTCAGGGAGAATTGTGTGTAAGGGGAACAATTACCTAGCATGAATGGGAGGAGGAAAGAGAAGGGACATTTGAAATACATACCTACATGAACAATTTATATGACTTTTTCAGTGGAGGGTAAAAAAGAAATTACCACTAGGCAATAAACCTGTTAATGTACACCAAAATTGTTTATTAAGATAGATAAATAAATAAACATTGCATAATCAGAATGTTTTTCAAACTATATCGATAGTGTAACATCCATCAGTCACTAAAAGAAGGATATTTTAGTGAATTCTTATATTTCTGCCGTCCTATCACTAAAAGACTGTTATCTGCAGGGCTGGTATTATGGAAATATCGATCTTATCTGTGATGTAGACAAGGTCGATATTTCCGTAATACCAGCCCCGCGGATAATGGCCTTTTAGTGATACGACGGCCAAATTATTTGAGATGTGTTATTAGATAAGAGGGTTAAATAAAATGAGACGCAGAATGACAAAGGATGAGGGAAGGGATGTGAGGATTTTGCATAGTTTTGTAGTGTCTCTGTCAACTGTAGGGATATTCGGTGACATTGCTGGAAACCATAATAAGTTTCAAATTACACCCAGATAATTATTATTATTATTACTGTTACCATGTCTGTATATCTTTTGCTAAAATTATTATTTACAGTCTATAGTTCAGTGAGGGTCTGGAGAAGTTTGTAATCACGGGCTGTGTTTATGTTAAGGGAAAGCGAACTGTCCCCTGCAAGATGGATAGAAATGGAGTTCTTTGGAATGAAACAAACAGGACTGGGAGGATTGAGGTGATTGGTTAGAACTGTTCCCAAGTAATCAGAGGACCATGACGCTCAGAAGAAGAAGTTAAATGTTAATGCTAGAATAAAATAAATATTTACAGTAAACATAATTCCCCTGAAGATGGTCCACGAACAGGGACTGAAACAAACTCATCCAACAAGGGTTTACTAAAAATCACACAACATATCGTTAACATCAGAATCACAGGCACATTTACACATATATTTTACATTTTGTTGATTACACTATAAAACTGCATATAAAGTTAAGTGCAAAAAAAACATGTGTGCAGTTCACACCAGGTAGAAGTGAAACCTTAATAAAACTAAGCTGAGAGAGAATGAGATAAATGCAGTATCAGGAGTGGGATAATTATAGGATTTATTTATTTTAAAATATTGGTACCCAGTTGATAATTTTTTTTTCATTTTATTATTCATGATCCATGTCTTCAATTTTTACAAGTGATACGAGCGGCTTATGAAAACTAAAGTATGAGACAAAAGTTTTTGTTTCGATTTTATCAATATATCTATGCATGCGCACAACGCATGGTAGACAAGAGTGCGGAGGCTACAAAGCACCGCATAAAGAGAAGACGAAGATAATAGGAAACGCTATACAACTGTGTTCTATCTCATTCTCTCGCAGGCTAAATCCCATAGATCTATATGTTTGTCTCTTTTTAGTGTCGCTTTTTCGTTTCATAGAGTTTCAAATCACTCCCAACGATTCTAAAGAAGTTTTCACTTCAAAAATGTTTGGGTTGACACATGGTAATAAGGCCTTGTTGCAATGGAAAAATGCAGTCCTTTTGGGAACACAGATGTAACAGATAGACCCTTGAACATATGTAATAGCAAACGATAGAGGAATATTTTGATAACAACTAAAAACTGACAATGTTTCAGAATAGGACTGTATACATTTGAAGGGATTTATAAAACTAAATCTTGTTTAGTAAAACACTCGTTAAAAAAGTTTTTTTTAACGGAATTCATTAATATTTATATTTATGGGGTTTTATAATATAAGGTTTTCCTATTAAAAACACAGTGTTAAAACAGATGTAAGTAGTATGTACTATAACTATTGTACAATATTTGATTTTATGATCTTATTTATGTATTTGAAGAATGTATCTTATTTAATTAGAAATAACAATAGGAACATTAATTTTTTTAATGTAAATTAGTCAAATAAAAATTAAATTAAAAGAAAAAAGTGACTTATTGGTACATTGCTTTAACTTTTGCAAATTGTTCTATCATTTAATGAAAGATAGATTTAAATAAATGCAATATAATGTTAATGTTTTTAATATAATAAATACGTATAAATATTTTTTTTATTTTTATTTTTTTAGAAAAAGAAATCTATGCAATCTTATGATATTTGCACATATTTCAATTTGCAAATACTATTTCTAATAAAGCCTAAGCGGCTTGTGCTTGAAAATAGGAAATCGAGTCGTGTCAAAGTGAGGATTCGAACCGACGATCTCTGGACTCAGAGACTGCGACGCTACCAATGGCCACCACCATATATTCATATTCATAATATAATTTATCATTGTTTTCTTATTTTTTTAAAACATGTAGATTCCTATTTACCTATTTAGAATTTAATGAAAAGATATGGATACAAGTTAAAATCTATAAGAAAACGCCAAAAGTAAAACATTTTCACTGCTTGGTAGGCTTTTTAGTTGAAGCAAAAAACCTAAATAATAAAAATTACCTAAAATTTTATGTGCGTATTACGCAATGAATTTTTTGGTAAATTATTACGAAAACCTTTAAAACTATTATTGTTAATCTCTTTTTATAGAACATCATTTTCAAATATTGTACAGTAATTATAATACACTCGTATGTACGCTTAAAACATTTTGGCGATTAAATTCGCTTCGCAAATAAAATTAAATATCACGCATTTTAATATATAAGTAAGTACTTAGGTATAATTAATAATAGCATTTTTTTTTTAATATTGTCACCCTTTGGGTTATGCAACATTAGATTTAAAGTATATGCAAAGCCTTCATTTTTTGTTTGTTAACTAATAAATAATCATTTCTATACGCATCTCAGATCCGAATCTGTATATTTACAGTACAAGTAATAACAGTATTGTTTTTTTTAAGTTGTTTAGTTTTAAGTACTATTATAAATTGTTTAAGTAAACAATTAATAAATAGATCTTCATTGATTTAAGATATAATGCGGAACAACGAATAAGAGTTCAATACATATATTTACAAGTTTCGAAATTTGTCACATATGGTTATCAGATGATGGGCGGAACGGGGAATGTTGTAATACATCATGTGGCCACTTAACCCAGCCAATGACAGGTCATAAGCCCTGTAAACGCCTAGATAATCCACATTCGTTTCCAGAGTTTCTCTGACTCTGTTGGGCTATCAATAATATTTCATGTATATTTTTAAAAATTATTTAAGAAACTTTCCAACATTACATTATAAATAAAACAGTAAACAACGGAGAAAAAAGAAGGAAAGAATCCCACATAGGCATGGCCTGTGCGTGGGTAAAGATACTTAATAAGTAGAGAAATAGAAAAATTAATTGGTCTATTATAGTGGTGATTACTTGTAGTTTTAAGTACATAATATACAGGGCGTAACAAAACTCGATGTACAACCCGAAAGACCATGTACAACCTGATTTGGAGACGATTGTTTAATATGACTTTTTAATCTGGGCTCGAAAAAAAAATACTTTTTCTTACAAAAGTTTTCACAAGTATGGAAAATTAAGTAAAATTGCTCAAATTCTTATTAAAACGCGTTTTTTAATTTTGTTTTCTTTATGGATAGTATAAATTTTGTCTAAATTCATGATATTTGATAACAATTTGCAAAAAAAAAAAAAAAAAAAATCAACTTCGTATGCAATTTTCTCGAAAACTAAGGGTCAAATCAGAACTGGGGTGTGGTCTAGTGGTAGATTCGGGGACTCCGGATTAGGATCTCTAGGTTCGAATCCCACTCCAGCACAACTTGTTTCCTGCTTTCTGGCACAGTTATTTCCGACTATTTGAAAGCATCCCCAAAATGGAAATATTTGAGTATATCATAAGAACTCAAATGTTTCTTTTCATTAAAAAAAAAAAAAAAAAAAAAAATCAAAAATATTTATTCTACAAAATCGACTCCAAATATTATGTAGATTCACTGGTTTCCCGCTTGTACATCGAGTTCTGTTACACACTGTATTATGTATGTATTTTATCAGTAAAAGCATGATCACAATTTGCAAAAGAATTCAGCTTAGCACCAGTAACAAGATTTAAAGTCATTTAAATTATATAACATAGATACCAAAGTAAAACATATCGAAAACTTTCAGGTAATAAATTACTTAATTAATTAATTTCTGTCGATAACAAACATTTCTTCCGAGTATTTTTTAGAGAAACTAGTGTATCATAGCAGTGCCCTATGCACTATTAGGTGTGGATAAGGGAAAGAGCCCTCGTAGCAGCTAAAATACTGGATTCACACGACAGATGTTGCGGATTCCATTCCTGGTGAGGTCATTTTTTTTCTCAAGCCTAGGTAATTCTCCTCCTTCAGGCCTGTTGTAGTTGTAAAAATAAATAAAATAGAGTATTTTATTCATAAACAGTTATGTACTTATAAGTATTATAATAAATAAATCAAATATGTTATGGTGATGCTAAGTGCTGTTAAATAAAAACAACAAAAAGTCACTGCGTTAAAGATTTTCTTTTAAATTTAATAACTAACTAACTAACCATCACACCATTTCTCCGGAGGGGTAGGCAGAGAGGATAATTAATTGTGTAATATATTACCACTGTCACATATCGCACCTTCATTTTGTAATTTTTCATTAGACATTTTAACAGACTTAATTTGCTGAGATAGTAAAAATCACTAGCTAAAAGTTTTTAAAATTTATAAGATATAGGTAATCATATAATAATATATTTAGATAAAGGGATGTTTTTAAAATACATTGGCATACTGGCAACAATTATGCCCCTGTGCTGCCGAAGGTGCGATATGTACACTACTACTACTACTTTCCCTTATCCACACCCAACGGTACGTAGGGCACTGCATCGGTACACCAAGTGCAGTGTATATTGATCATTATAATTATATGTACACGGTAAAATTATTTTTAACAGTCCTGAAACTTTCCAAAGTATACTACTACTACTAACTAAGAACATTCAGATACTCGTACATGCATAAAGACGACAATTCAATTAATATTACATACTAAATCACCATACTGCTAAGTCTACCTTTGAACAATACATTCTTTGTTAAGTTAACAGTCTCAAGTTCTTACAAGGAGATTATAACTAACTAACTAACCATCACGCCATTTCTCCGAAGGGGTAGACAGAGAGGATAGAACGTCACACCACTCTGTCCCGGGATACTTCTCTTGCTTCCTCCACATTCATACATCTTCTCATGCACGCACGTCGATTATTCCAACTTCTTACATGCCCACTTTCAAGCACTTGTTTTACTTGATCATGCCATGTCTTTCTCGGCCTTCCTCGACTTCTACATCCAGGCACAGCCGCATCATATATTTTTTTAGCCGTTCTTTCATCATCCATTCGCTCTACATGACCAAACCATCGTAAAAGACCTTTCTTAATTTTGTCTTGCATTTTGCTCTAATTTCAACATTAGTGCACCTATCATACATAGTTTTACTACAAATTCGCCTGAGAGATCGCATTTCAACTGCATTCAATCTACTTTCATCCTTCTTTTTCCAACTCCATACTTCGCTTCCATACATAAGGGTAGGTACCAGAACTCCATTATGAACTGCCAATTTAGCCTCTTTTGATAAGCACTTATTAGATAAGACCTTCCAAGGAGATTATAACATGTTTAACAACACTTCTGAGTTTATTGATCATTATATAATATGAATTGAAATGTAAAACCTCGCCAGTGATATTTGAGGTATGAATTAGAATAACATGGTGATAAGAATTGTAATATGTGCTATGTGGTAAGAAATTAATAAGAATTTGTCTTTTTAATTGGTGAGGTATAGCGTTAAGTTTTAACCCTTTGACTGCTGAATATATTGCGTGCGGGCGCTTTGCCAGTGCTGAATTTATTTCAGAATTTTTTTTTTTGGTAAAAAAAATCTTACTTTTATTTTAGATGTCTGATGGCACCACCAAAACTAGGAAACACTATATTTTACACTTAATCACTTACAATTAAAATAAAAAAATAAAGACCTTTTTTTTTTTTTGAGGCATCCATTCTACGCAAAAAAAAATATAGTCCGTTCCCTCAGTTTTTCAAATAATTTTTTTTTATTTTTTTGTAATAAACTTAGTACCTTTAAATAGTCAATCAACCAAAATCATGTAATTCTTCTTTAGAATCGCTATTGTTATGACTATCTTCTGAATCACTATTCATAGCAAAATTCATTATGTCATCATAAATAAATTATCATTAATAAATAAAACACCTTTTTAGTTAAGTAATATATAAGTGGTCTATATAAGTTATATATAATATATAAGTGGTGTAACACCAAGAAATGTCAGTAGATAATCTCAACAAAATAAATTATCACTTCTACGAGCCATTATGAAAAAAAAAAAAAATATGTCAATAAAAGTTAAGTTCCTTAAATGCACTTCATATAATTCAACAGAACAAGTACTAATATATACTTGCATATATAACACCAAATAAATATTTAGTCTAATGAAATATGAATCCCGGTGGTCCATCGGTGGTCCATCGGTTTAAATGACAAAGGAAACAATACCAATAAAAAATAATTACAAGCATGGTGAAGAATGAAACGATGTTTACTTTAGCAATGAATCAACATTCAACTATAAACACTGAGGGCGTCGCGTCGGCGAGCGATCGATAAAAAAGGGATCAGGAGACATGTTTATAATAATATTATTTACCCGATAAAATTCCCCTGTTTACAGGAAAGATGGATCTATCGAATGAATCAAAAAAAGTTTAGAATAAATGCGTACAGATGTCACAGAGAGCAAGTAAATATTGAAAACGGCTATGTTCGGGATCTGCACTGGCGGCACCGCGCCACGTCCCGTCTATGTTCGGGATCCGCAGTCAAAGGGTTAATATTGTATAGTTGTCACAAGTTATTGTAAAAATGTGTTTATCAAACTCTGAAACTATTTTTTTTTTAATTAAAAATCTATACTTAAAGGTAGGTTATTGGTTTGTACTTATTAGTTTATTGATACACCCCTGGACAACACTTTTTTATACTTACTGAGTAAACTAGTAAACATTTAGAAAGAATATTGGGTCAGTAAGTAACCTACTACGATGTTGCACAATTTCTCAAGTCTAGTACTACTGGAGCATACTAGCAACTTGTAAGAGTTCCTCACAGGGGAATCGCTAACTAGACCTCACAGCTAAACTGAGAGATTACCGAGGCTTGGCTGTCCAGGCGTAATGTTCCTGTTACTTTTGGGGTACATTGATCTTTAGGAGAAGGGGGTCATTGCGTATCGCTATTGGCTAAGATCTAGAGTGTGACAGCGCTATGGGTACAAAAGAGAAAGAACAAGGGATGAGAAAGTCTTTATTTTAGCATCTGGCTACAACTTAGAAATTTAATCAGAAAAACAATAATTGTTATACTAAATACGTAAAGATAAAAAATAACGTTTTCTGTGGCTAACTACCTAGTGCTCATAGTATTCCCCTAAATCCATAGAAAAAAAGAGAGAGTAAAATGTACGATATTCAATGGACTTGAAGTGAGAAGCTCATTTCTTATCTATCGCTAAGAAAGCCAAATCCATCATTTAATTTATTAAAAAGGCATTCCAAAACATTACTCCAGAAACATTCCTTAAAATATACCAGACATATATAAGATATATATGGATATCAAGTATGGAATCCCTACTTCACTAAAGACATCGAACTACAGGAAAAAGTCCAAAGATATGCTACAAAAATCCCCAAATTATTGAAAAATATGCCATATCACGGTAGATTAAAAGCATTAGGACTTACATCATTGGAAGAGAGGGGATTTAATTGAAACTTACAAGATACTAAATGATTACTACGACTGCCCCCTGTACGAGATGTATCAGCTGAATCCCAACACCAACCTACGGGGCCACCACTGGAAGCTCTATCGTCCCTAGTTCCACCTCAACCCTAAGGCCTGGAGCGCACTCCAAACTCCCGCTTTTTGAAGAGAAATAGCCCTGCGCGCACTACGGGCGGAAAATCGCTTTTTACCCAGTCGAAAATGGATCTCGAGGAAACAAGTTGTGTGTATGCATCATTCACAGATCAATAATTAGCAATGGCCAGGCCTTACAAGTTCAAAGCACAAAGAGACCGATTCGGGACAAACATTATGAACATCTGGTAACAATGGCCTGCTGCGATAGTTTGCCCGCAGTGCGCGTACCCCGATACTAGTTCATATGTTACATTTTCGTTAACTAATTATGTACATAAGGTGATTATTGTGCCTGGATGTAGGAGTCGAGGAAGGCCGAGAAATACATGGCATGATCAAGTAAAACAAGTGGGCATGTAAGAAGTCGGAATAATCGACGTGCGTGCATGAGAAGATGTATGAATGTGGAGGAAGCAAGAGAAGTATCCCGTGACAGAGTGGTGTGGCGTTCTATCCTCTCTGCCTACCCCTTCGGAGAAATGGCGTGATGGTTAGTTAGTTAGTTCGTTTTGATTATTGTTTTGTCGCAAGCAAAAGACTCTCAGTTTTTTAAATTATTGTTTTTTACAAGAAGGAAGGTACTTATATACTCAGGGTATTTACATTGAAATTTAATTCTTGTAAATTATACTTTTGAGTAGGTGCTAAAGTAAAAAAATAGACATAAATGATTCATTCATAATTGTTATGTTTTTATTTTATTTTCCATGCTTAGTTATTTCTGTTTTTCAACAAAAAATGGAAAATAAGGATGCTGAATTTTTTTAACTCAGTAATCAGGCCTACAATATAAAAAATAATATTTTTTAAGTTTATTATCTTAGTAGCGAAATATTGTTTACCTAATCTAACTTCTAACCTGTAAATATTCAAGATGTTATCTTAAATTACAAAGTGATCTTGAGACAAAATGTGATGAACTTTAATCAATCTCAATGATGTTTAATCACGTTTACAGAGTGGTAACTGCTATTTTATAATCTGATAACTTTTTGATTACTTGCATAAGTACTTATATCTTGTCTAAGCTTATCCGATTGAAATAAAACTAAAAAATAAAGCCTAAGGAAAATGTAAGTTTGGACGTTTTGGACGATTTGTTAGGACGTTTTACTAATTTTCGCGATGAAACTAAACCTGTAAGTAGGGGAGGAAACACCCCAAAATGTCGCTGTCATACCAGTTATACTCATTCTAGACGTAAACTAACAAGTAAAAACAAACAAGAGTGATGAATATAAGAAAGTAACGACATAATAAAATAGGAATAATGGTACGTTGAGATGCGCAGATGATAGGGATATAAATATAATAAACTTGAAAGTCAGAATGGGTAATCACAGGTCTCGGCGCAGCGTAATAACTAAGACTAAGACAATACGCAATAATCGTCAATGAATAATTGATCGGATTGTATTTTGATTACATTATTTAGATAACTAGACTTACCACCCGCGCCGTTGAGAACTTGACAGAAGAAAATGAATGCCGCAAGATTCACCAAGACATTATGCATCTCTAAATACATATTTGCTTTAAAGGGAAACATCGTTGTATGAAAACCATTTCTATTAAAATTAAGAAGTACTTGATGGTATTATCAATACGCCAAGTAGGTATTTCAATAATTTCATATTTTAAACATACATAATACTTATTATTATTTCACAGACTTTGATTGCGATTGGATTTTTGTAGCAAATGTATAAAAGTAAAAATTGCACTTTTGAAAAAAATATTTTTTTTAAAGCTTGCACATTGTTACACCCTATTTTAACTAAATCCAGACGTAAAAATGTATTAATAAACTAATCTGACCAAACTTTCACGCCCCGTCGGACCACAGATTATATTATATACTAGTAAACGTCGGTGGTCGGACACCCATTGACAACAGTGCTGCCAGATCCGAGAGACGGCTTCTCCCACCCGGCGCTGCCAATTTTCCCACTTTCGGCCAGAAATTTCCGTTTTCTCTCAAAAGGCTTAAAAACGTTCATTTTGAAGAAAAGAATGTTATCTTTAGTCATTGTGTGTATGGGGAAGACTCAGGAGACATTAGTGGTCGTATAAAGTGCGTGAAAACGCAATAAAACACAGTCCGATGCTACGTTGCCAAGGTTGGTCGCATGTTCCGACGTTATGGCAACTTACCTTACGTCTTCCAGGATGAACAATTTCTCTGGTCGAAAACAAACAAAAGCCATGTATTTGGACGGAAAATGGCGAAATTCACATAAATTGTGCCCAACAAGTGCGAAAATTCTCGTTTTTTCCCCTCTTTTTCGGAATCTTCCCGCTTTTCCCGTTTCTCAAAATTTGGCCCCAAAAATTCCCGGAAAGTGGGAAAATTCCCTCCGTCTGGCAGCACTGATTGACAAAAAGGCAGAGGCAAAATCCGAAACAGTCCGAACCACAGATATTATATCATAATGCACAAAATGTCACTTTTGCATAGTAAATTTCGTGATGCGCGTAACTGGTTAATCTGAATTACTCGGATATTTTCATTTTGTCGAATATAATATATCCATTTTATTTTATTTTGTTATATTTACAGAAAATACAAAAGTTTTGATACATGAATAAGCAGAAAATAAGAAAGCATGATAACCAATTATAGTTTTTCACATTTATACATAGGCAAAGTAAAATATAAAACTAAAGATTTGAGAAAAAGATGGTATGAGAAGAAAAAAGATGTCAGGGATATGAAAAAAGAAAAGGAGAGGACTGGGAAAATAATAAATTACCCTTTATAGTATAAAAAATAAAAAATATTTTTTATTTAAAGTTGGATAGTCCGGTGTAAAAAATGTCAAGGTAAGTACAACCATTCATTGAATTTTGCACAACTTCGATCTATACAATAATTTTTCAACTAGTTATTTGACTAAGATAATAATTTAGCTTAAAAATGGCATTTAAATATACATTGTGCATTACTTTGAATGCATTATATTTAGCCCATTCGTGACGAGAGTTCCTCGTGGAACCCGAAAACGCATTGGCATTCTATTTGTGATATTTTTTCGTACTGCGAAAATATTCATGTAATAAAGGATTATTTTTATTTTCAATGCCGATAAATTTAAGTTGCCGTGAATTCGTTCATGTGTGAGGACTTGAGCAGAGTTTCAGTATCAGTGTTGAAAAAAATATGTTTTTTTTTACGAAATTTTAAATCAGAGTAGTAATTAGTTAATTAATTAATTACAAATACTATTTATATTTATTATTTCATATTTTTCAAATGTACGTTCCACAAATCGAATGAAATTATCTAATTATTTGCTTAAAAATAAAATTTTAAAAAACGTTTTTTTTTAAAACTCGAGTAAATTTAAATATTTATATTTTTTGGTTCCATATAGAACTTTCAGCAGGTCTCATATACATTTTAGTGGGTACATATTGTATGGAATATAATTTTTCACACATCTCATAGATATTTCATTATTATTTAGATTTTTAGTGGGTACATATTGTATGGAATATAATTTTTCACACATTTCATAGATATTTCATTATTATTTAGATTTTTATCATTTTGAAGAAGAAGGACTCAGAGACCTCGACGCTACCACTGGGCCACCACTAGTTAATCACCAGTTTTTCTCGAGCACATGGATATACTCATAGCATCGAGGTTATGCCCAATCCCATTTTCTCCATTATACTGGAGAATTCCACAAAATAGGCTAAATACGCCTGCAGGAAGAGCTTTAAGCTCACTTAAATGAATCAGACTACTGTGCAGTGTGATACTACTTTTCTCCATTATCCTGGACCATCTCCAATAACACCATCCAATAAGTTTGGTAAATTATCTTGTATGGAATGCAAAAGTAAACAGCATGTCCGTTTCACAAGGTGCAAGGTTGGTGTTGCGCCGAGTGTTTTGAGCACACAAATCATATATTTTGACACAAATCTGAAACTCGTACAGTGTCTATAACTACTTAAACTTTCATGGCTTTTTTACACCAAAGAAAGCATCATATTGTAGTATCTAGTGCATGCCAGAGACGCGAACCAAAAGATGCAAAAAAAGTCAGTAAAAGTTTTTCGCCTTCACGGAGCAGTATTTATGAACCTGGGTGCTTTTATAAGTACCATAATACACAGATTTTTCGTGTTTTCACAACATCCAGCTATTATTTTCAAACTCTTTTTATTTTAATATTTAGTTATTCTAATATTGTCGGATAACCGGTTTATATAATTATGTGCACATCCGGAAAATAGCCGGTTATGCACATCACTTACTTTACCTACATTGATGGCACAGGATAGTTTTCTATGGCGTCTATTTGTCATTCAAAGCCCAAAGCTGCCTTCACACATGACCGCCACCTCGCCATCCTTAGTGGAGGTCAGTGACGGAGGTGGTAGATTTAAGATGAGAATATTCCAATAAATATCAATGTGATAGAAAGAGATTGCTAGAGAAGCGAGCGATGGCGTATGACGACGATAAGTGTGTAGGACGATAAATAATGACAATCAAAACAATATGGTTATCGGCAGTAAGAAAGCCAATACTAACACCTAAACAAATAATATGTGTAATATGTGAACAAATGTGTTCGTAAAATCGCATGGCCTGGTTGGTTCAAAGTTTTTCGCGCCATAACTAGGCCAGAAAAAATACGTTGACCATTTTTATTTATTCAATGATTTACGGTACAAATCCCTTTTACATGTTAATTTTTTTAATTAAAAATTAAATAGGAATAGGTATATGTGTAGTCAAATATAGGAATATAAAGAAAACACACATGTACGTACAAAAAAATCGTCAAGATAAAAATAATACAATAAAAAAACTGTAACAGAGTTTTAAATGGAATAAAATTTGTTAAACGAGAAATACTTTATTATTATGAAATTCTTAATTTTTTAACAAAACGGATCTTTTCTGACTTGTGGCTTGTTCAATATTTTTATTTTCTTCTTGACAACGTCTTAATTTTTGTTCACAGTAGAGAATATGCTTTTTTTTTTTTTTTAAATAAAATAGTAATGTGTATATTAAGGTGGCCATCGTTGTTATTTTACCTTCTTGAGTACTGTAGGTGGAAACCATTTTTAATATTATTGATTTTCGGACCTTTTATTGATGCTTTTAGTTCGTCGGCTATTGAATTTAAAACATCAGCTTCACTTGTTTCACCCATTTTTAATAATTAATTATAAATACGACTTTTATGTAAAAATAATCAGCCACGGTCCCAAACTTTTGTTTTCACCGGTTTATGTTTATAGTTTCCACATTCAAGTTTTTTGTAGCAATGCAAAATATTTTCAGTTTCCCGGGTATTTTTTTCTATGGTTTACTATAGGGACGTGAATTACAACCTTGATAATAATAAATTAGAGGGCATAGATTTGATCTAAACAAATAATTTGTGGATTTGATAGAGGGGCCTTAGGTTTCACAAGTGTATTGTCTTTGGGTTTCACGACGGTCACCCGTGTATTGTCTTTGGGTCACCCATTTCGCCATTGGTGGTCATCTGTCATCTATATCTTAAATATATAATTTTGGTTGGTTTTTTGAGATTAATTACCGCCGTAATAATACATAATACGCTTCGTGCGGATTGCTGTCGATACGAAGTTGCTAAATAGTATGTTCGTATAGTAAATCATTAACAATGGCTCAAATTCTACGCGGTCATTTTGGGTGAGTCTTTGAGGTTATTTTATCGGACAGTTTATTTTTTAGTATTATGTATGTAAGAAATGTGAAAAATTATATAATTTCTCGTGTTTTGTTTCAGATTTGTGTCCGTAACTTCCAAAAACACGCGTAAAGCAATCGTGTCGAATCCTCGGAGTAGGGAGATGACAATCTGGGCATTTAGAAGCCTGGAGAGATCGAAGCCATTGCTAAAAAGGCACTCTCCAAATAGGGATTTGTACGTGAGAAATTACGGCATGATTATTGCCAGGGTGTTACGTGGAGCCTTGAAGATTAGATACGTCTTATTAGGCGGCGCAGTCGGAGGTGGAATGACATTAAACAAAGTAAGTTTAAATTTTATATGATTCCTATCCATCTAACTTGTCAATCCTTTCTTCGTTTTGTTCTATCGGGTGTCCAAGCACCAAGCCGATTTTTCTCAAGCCTTGGTGTTTTTGATGTTGTTCTTCTCTGTTAATGGGTTCTATATTCCGGCTTGTTGAGCTAGCTACAATAATAAATATTTCAAAATATAACATACTTGCTAACCCGATCACGTGATTTAATCTTTGAGTTGTTATTCGTCTATTCAATCACTACAAATTTCAAAGGATTATATGCCTTGATTACTATTGAAAACATTACTTTTAAGGCGAATTTCGCTTGACCTCCCAACGGCGGGTCGGTTCCTTCACTGCACAGAAATCTGCCCTCCCAACATAGGGTCTCACTACCAGGGGTTTTAACATAGTGAGTTTTATTGTTTTAGAAATACGCAGAATGGCGCGATGGTCTGCCGGACATGGGCTGGCTGAACGATGTCATCCCCGATGCAGACCAGTGGAACAAGTTCACTGGTTCATTGATCTCCATCAAGGATAATGTCTCGGAGAACATCAATATTGGTAATTCCACTCTATCATATCGTCACTGTCCCTGCAGAATCCGACGAGTGTGTCATTGGAGACTTCATGTTATGTACATCTTTTTTCTCAACATTATTTAAAGTACAATGCTTTTAAAATGCGAGTTATGTGGTATTTTAACTGGTAAGACTTTTACGTGTTTAAATATCACTACATTTACATAATAATATATTTGTAGACCAAAATTGAGTTGAAATCTTCAAAATGAAATAAGTATGTCAGATTTTGCAGGCACAGTGACAATATCCCATCTTAGTTTTTCTTAGTAATTGTTTCACATAATCAACAAGATATATTGATTTAATACGTATTATAATACTTTTCCTTATCTGCACCCTACGGTGCATAGGACACTGCATTGGTACACCAAGTGCAGTGAATTTTGATAATTTGCTTCAGCACCAGTCCTAGCTATCACATAATATAAAATATTTTTTATGTGAGAAACCACATTCAAATAAATATTTAATATTATTTATCCTGTCGGGAATCGAACCCGCAACCTCGTGCATGGCAGCCCAACACGCTGTCCACTGCACCGCGAGGCGGACAAGTACTCATAGTAGAACTTTAATTATTTGAACCATTTGGGAATGTGGGTAAGTTGAGTCATTGAGACAGATCAATAAATCTGATAGTGGGTTGTATCTGTGTTTCTCGCGCCTACCTTTACACTGATCTCTGGAAGAGTAAAAAAATATACAGAAATAAGCACTACCCAGCAATGCAACTGTGGTATTGTGATAAACGAGGCATTGGCCTTTATACAACAAAAAATTGGGGGATACTTCACAATACGTGGTAGAGCTGTCAAAATTCCACAAATGTTTTTACTCTCTGGATTATAGAGGTACAGCATAGAAATGGGCTAAGCTGTGATTGGTTGGATTTAAAAATCTTAACCTACTGAATAAATTTCATAACCTATTATAAAGAAGATTGCTTTTAAATAGCTATTTGATTAAAATTATTTTATTTTTTACCCAACCTATCTTAACCTACTGTATAAATTTCATAACCTATTATCTATGGATTTACCAATAGACCAGTCCTCATAAAAGTTACCACGTATTGTGAAGTATCCCCAAAAACTGACTTCATGGATGAAATAATTGTTACCCAAATTCTGATCACTTTATTGAGTTAACAAAACCGATAATGGATCAATAAATTGTATTCATTCCTGATTGTCAATCGTACTGATATTATCAATATCAATATTGTTTTCTGATAATAATTACCCATTGATATTTTTTCAATGTCGCTCATCCCCAGTAGTGTAGATAAAAATAAATTGCAGGTAACTTTGACTCCATAATGCTTGTATTGATTTCTTGGGAATCATTGTAAACATGTAGCCACTGTATGTAGATTGATACTGTTAGTGACACTGCTACCAATTTTTTAAATAACCGAGCAATTATTTGCTGATGCTAAGGTACTTAAGTCAGCAATTATATGTTAAGTCATGCTTAGTGAAATTTTGGAGTATTGACAAGTGCAGAACGCAACAAAACATGAACACTCGCTTTGCCTCAAATAGAAATTATTTACTTCCTAAAAGAAAAACAACGATAGCGCAGCGCCACTTCACATTTATTGGACCTAAGATATATAACCAAATGGACACACAAACCAAATTATTAACCGACTTCTCCAAATACAGGGTCGGTGTCGTTAGTTGGATAAGTCTAATGGGTCGTGTATATATTGAAAATGCCTGCAAAAATATAGCTATGTAATTATTAAAATTTGGTATGCAAAAATATTGTTTTGTAAATTCTAAATTTGTGAAATCCAAACTTGGTTCTATTATACTAATTATGTAAATATTCAATTATGTTTAGTACTACAATGTGTTATGTATAATACTACAATGCCCTGACTCGACACGGACTATCTAGTGAGTCGGGGCCAGATCATTGGCATGGGTCTCTACTGATTGAGTCGCCATCCCATTATTGTGATTATATTAAATGTGAAATGTAATAATGCCACCTTTTTCTAGGCCGATTTAAGGACTATTTGAGTCACACCTGTAACGATTTTTAAAGCTGTTTCTCAAGATTGATAATTTCTTAAGACAGTTAAATGTTAAGAGAGAATTAGAAGATTTAAATATTATTTTGTATAAAATTAGTTGTGCTTTGTAATGTAGATCCCAGGTTGAAACTCTTGACGGAGACTAAATATACAGAAATGAAGCAGTGGTTTGGGGACCGGTGGGAAAATGCGCTCGAAGCCGCTAACACCAATCGTAAGTCAATTTTATATATTTTCAGCATATTTATATAAACTACATTAAACCTAGCGTTTCAAACCTAAATATGTAAAGATCTGTCATTTTTAATAACAGTTTTTGTTGTTTTCCAACGCCTAATTATTTATTGTTATAAACTTAATCAAGACAAAGTATGTATTTTTTAATATCAATATTTTAATTTGTTGAGATTATCTACTGACATTTCTTAGTGGAATTGCATTTTAATAAATAAAACACCTTTTTTAGTTAGACCACTATGTAATATATAAGTGGTCTAACTAAAAAATATGTTTTATTTATCAACATTTTAGTAGTAAAATATTTATGTTAACATTTTTGTACTTAAAATTGCATTTTTATACAGACAAAAAAAAACTTGTATATTAAGGAATGCCTTTTATGGAATGATTTAAATAAATAAAATGTATATGGCCGTTTCTAATCCCATTTGCACTCGGTATTTGTTTGAATAATTGCTATATCTTGTTACTCTCATAACTACCATTATGTAAGATGTGTCCTTTTGTTCAATAGGTGTCAACGATGGGATTGACTTTATTAAGAAAATATCGTCAGGTAAATTACTTCATTCAATAGTTATAATCATCCATAAAATGTAATCTTTATGCTAGCGCCTGTCGTAGTAGATTCATTTGGTTTTGCTTAGAATATTATGACTAATTTATCTATTCTACTTATTTTACATCCACCTACATTCATTTTTACTATTCGTTCGCTTGAATTGTATGACTTATGATAATGTAGTTTTTAATGAAACCTCTGATTTTTTCTAATTTTCGTAGTTATAATATTGTGTTAGCTGAATATATGATTTTTATTGATATAATTATTTATTTTTTAGAAACCAAAGAAGAAATAGTAAATATGAACACAGCTTATGCCAAAGAAAATGTCAGAGACAGTCCACGCAGGCCTCAAGGTTTGTTAAATAATTTTATCGGAGTTATTATTACTAGGGCCCAAAATAGCTGACTTCTGAGTTTTGAGAATAGGAATCTTAGAAGAATGTTAGGTGTGCGGTGGTTTGACTTTGTAAGGAACACAGAAGTGAGGCAACGAACACAGCAACCCTTGGTATCTACTCTCATCCGGCGAAGGCGTTTCGGCTGGCTAGGACATATACTATGTATGCCTCCCGAGAGCCGCCACCATGCTTGCCTGTTTTACAAGGCATCAGGTTCTCGGCTTCCTGGTCGTCCACTTTTGACAATTTGTCGGCAGTTTGCGTCAGAGCTGCGGGACGTGGACTTGACTTGGGAGGATGCACTGGATCGGGCAGCCGATTGCTTGGCCTGAAGGCATTTTGTGGATTCCATATGCTCCACATAGGGAGCGAATATGGTATGATGATGATGATGATTATTACTCCCGCCATTAACTCCCACCATTATTCCCGCCATTTCTATAAAATATGGTTAAATTATAAAAGCCTCCACAACTTATAAGACTTAGTTTAGTTAGTAATTTTCCCTTATCCGCACCCAACAGATTGCATTGGTACACCAAGTGTAGTATTTGATAATTTGTTACATGAAGGCAAGATGATCAGTCTTATGCTTCAGCGCCATTCCAAATGATCGGGAATCGAACCCGCGACCTCTCGCATGGCAGCCATGCTGCGAGGCGGACAATTTATAATTCTCGTGGTTTTTTAAAATTTATTTTTCCAAATTAACATTCACGTACATTACGTTTTTAGAAAAATTCATGCGAAGAGTGGTTGCTTATAAAAGGAGATTTTATGAGTGATTTGTTTCTACGCTCTCGGTCCTTGAAGACTAGCTGAAACATTATTTTTTGGTGTCACATAATTCCAAGAAGCCTATTTAGATTATTTGTTAATTCCAATATTGAGCACACAGGGTTTTTTTTTTTTTACTTTAATGAGCAAATATTCATACATGTTGTTACCATTGTTCTTGATTGACTATACCTGTCATTTTATATTTACCTTTTCTTCTTTAAAGCTACCAGTTTTTTGTATGATTTCACAGGCTCTTCGTCAGCAGAAAATCGTGTCATTTCTCTACAAGAGGAGCTTATGGAATTGCAAGCAAGGTACCAGAGGGAATTCGACAAATTAGAAAAAGAAAATCGGGAGCTGAGAAAACAAAATATTCTCCTCCGCGGAGGCAGAGATCTGTCTTCTCTCAAGAAAACTAAGGTTTGTTTCTCTTGATTACAGCTTATAGTAATAGTTGATGTTTGTATGGTCAAAGGTAGACTTTGGCACATTGGTTGTGGATTGGCGGACTGCTCCAATATGCTTTCTATAGACAAACATTGATGGTCAAATGCCCCCACTAATTTCCAACATTATTATTTCCAACGTTATTTTTTCCATAATATCAATGTTGTTAATATGTATGTATGTGTAACAACACACTTAAGTGTATCTTGTGTAATGTATGGACTATAAGTATAAAAGTTTATTTAAAAAAGACTGTAATATTAAAATGATTGGAAATAGTAAAAAAAAAATGCAAATATCAATAAGAATTTAAAATAAAATGTTGAAAATCGTGTTTCATAATCCATTCAACATTGTTTACTGCTCTCCACTGAATGGACTCAAATTGATTTGATTTCAGGACGTCCCATACAAAATTGATTTTAGCTATGCCGCTAGCGATAACCATGTGACAACGTGACAGATCGGTAGAGTGAAACGAAATATTACAGTTGTACCCCATATCCCTTTTTCCTGATTTGCACTGCTGTGACCGCTAGGTTTTGTTTTGTTTCTACATTTTTATTTTGCAAAAAAAAAAAAAATTTTACAGCTAATATTATAACATATATTTTTTTTTCATCTAAATATTTATTACTGATCACAAAGATGCTTTTTATGTTTTAATAGGTATACACTGATTTCAAATATCTTAATTTCGTATATATAGTGTAAGAAATTAAATCTCTTACGAATATTCCAGCAAGCGGTTCTATTCTTGTTACCATTCCAAATAAAAACCTCATGATTCCTGGTTGAATAAGGTAACTGCAATACGTTATTCTTGATATAACTGCAATACGTTATTGGTAGAGCGCACCCTCACAACATTTTGATACGTTTGATTATTTCGCTCCTTTGCTAGTTTGCCACCCAATGCTCCTTAACAAACCCTTCCCATTAGTGTGCATCTATTTAAAAATAATAATAAACGTTTGAGTTCATATATGATGGATTCAAGTATTTGAATTTCAGGGCTGCTTTCAAATAGTCGGACTGTGCCAGAAAGCAGGAAATAAGCTGTACTGGAGTGGGATTTGAACCTTGAGATTCCAATCTTAAGTCCCCAACTCTACCACTAGACTCTGGTTCTATAATTTAGAATTTCTTCTTGCAGAAATCTCTGATCGACATGTACTCAGAAGTGCTGGACGAGTTATCGGGGTACAGCGGGGGAGGCAGTGGCGGAGTGTGGGTGGGGAGCGACCACCTGCCCAGGGTAGTGGTAGTCGGAGACCAGAGCGCCGGCAAGACCAGCGTGCTGGAGATGGTAGCCCAGGCTCGCATTTTCCCCAGGGTGGCTGGAGAGATGATGACCAGGTAATAAGCAAAAACTCTATTTGTGTTTTCCATATCAGCATTCATATCAAATGTTACTTTAAATCGGAAAATATAGTTATCACAATTTGACTAATCTCATCTTGTCAATTGAGTTGGCATTTATTTCATAGAACTCTTTATTATATTATTTAAATCAAACTTCATTTTTTGGTTCTATTTATATATTTTTATTGAGTGACATTTTCAAACTTTAAATGCCCTGACAAGGCTTAACACCTGTCATTATTTAAATCAGGTTTGATTTCTAACTAACTAACTAACCATCACGCCATTTCCCCGTAGGGGTAGGCAGAGAGGATAGAACGCCATACCACTCTGTCCTGACATACTTCCTTTGCTTCCTCTACATTCATACATCTTCTCATGCACATACGCCGATTATTCCGACTTTTCACATGTCCACTTTCAAGTACTTGGTCATGCCATGTCTTTCTCGGCCTTCCTTGGCTTCTACATCCAGGCACACTTGCATTTAAACTTCTTTTAGCCGTTCCTTCTTCACTCATTCGCTCCACGTGACCAAACCATCGTAAAAGCCCCTTCTCAATTTTGTCGATAATGCTTATCTCAGCCTTGCACTCTGCTCTAATTTTGACATTTGTACACCTGTCATACATAGTCTTACCACACATAGATCGCATTTCAACAGCATTCAGTCTACTTTCATCCTTCTTTTTTCAACACCACGCTTTACTACCATACATAAGGGTTGGTACCAGAACTCTGTTGTGTACTGACAATTTTGCTTCTTTCGATAGGTTCTTGTTTGCTTATAATCTCATCTTCATCATCATTCCATATCTGCTCTCTATTGTGGACCCTTATTATGGATATCACAAAATGCCTCCAAGATAAAAGATTGACCGTCAGTTCCTGTGTATCCTTCCTTCCCGTGATTTTGACATAACTGCCGATAAATTCACTCTGGTGGTGACTGAACAAATCTTAAATAACATCGTAAATTCTTATTCGGCATTCGCTATTAGAGTGAAATGCTTTAATTAGTCGTATCAGTTTCAAAGGCACCTAATATGCTTCCAGTGTTTTCCAGAGTGACTATCAAATTTGTTTTCGTTAATAGTAATAGTGTTATGTAGATAATATATTTGATTATCTTCAATGATTTTTAGGGCTCCTGTAAAAGTCACTTTGTCCGAGGGGCCGTACCACGTCGCCCAGTTTAGAGATTCTTCCCGGGAATTCGATCTGACTAAGGAATCAGATCTTGCTGAATTACGAAGGTAAGTTATTATTAGATTTGATAACTTCACAGAAAGTGTCGTGAAATAGACAATTATATCCCATTCTAATAAATAGAGTCTTCCGTTTTTTTATATTAAATTATTTTATTTTAACAACCGCAAAATAATAAAAAAATGTTAATTATTTTAATCTTTAACATCCTCTTTTAATCTTTAACTTTACTTTTATTTATTTTTTTTGTGAAAAAGACGCATTTGCGTTCTTATGATATACCCAAAATTTAAATTTTAGGCTACATTCAAATAGTTAAAAATAACTGCCAGATAGTAGGAAACAAGTTGTGATAGAGAGGAGTTGTAACTTAGGGATTCCAATCCAGAGTCTGTGACTGTACCACATGACCACAGTCCATAATTATGACACATTCACTTAATAAAAATTCAATTTTCCAAAAATACTTAGTTTTCAATATTTTCTCTGCATTTAATAAGGACCAGTTTTATAAGCATCCGTTAACACTTTACCATTTTCAAGTTATATCTCTTAAAAAGACATATTTTTTCGATTAATAAAAATTGTTGTTAAAATTATTTCTCCTTTATCAACTTACCGACACTAGGGTGAAAGACTACATTCCCTTATAGCCCGTTATTTGTTGATGTGTCATATTCAGCAGCCATACGGATGAAATTCAATAAGAATTTATTTGAAACTGAAAAACAGTGCCATTATTGATAAAATATATTACTTTTAAATTTGAAAAGGTTATTAAAATGTAGTATGGACTCTAGCTTATACATTTTTGTTGAAAAAATGGTCATCTTGACGTATGATTATCATGATCTGACAGATCAAATTTGCGAGTACCATAGACAAATAACAAATAAAAGATAGATAAAAATAACTTTTAGTAGAAGCTGTTTTAGTACGATACGCTAAGATCATCCATTATATAGGTTCGAACTATCCTTGAATTCAACCTAATCTGGATTTGATTTCATTTCGTTGCAATTTAAATAGAACGTATTTAGGGTAGTACCGAACTACCTACAGCTTATTCAAAGAAGAAGATGAATCTAAATTATCGTTTGTCAACATTATTTGGAATTTAAAACAAAACAGAAATTTTCATTCAGGGGCTATAAATAGATTCAACATATCGTCGCCGATCAGGCAAAAGTCACTAATTTAAGAAATACTGTTTTGATAGAATCAATGTTTGCGATTTTATTGCGACTAAATGAATGATAAAACCTTCACTTTTGAAGTGTTTTCATTTAATCCATATATTTACATTAGTAAATATGTGGATAAAGTAATGTTTGCCATTTAAACATCATAACTTTTTCTATCAATTGTGATTCAAATCAAAATTTTCTTAGAGCAGAGTTAGTGACTTTTGCTTGAACGGCGACAATATGAAGAACGACCTCTTTGGTGCCGGCTATCACTGAATTTATTATTATTTTATTTCTGTGTTAATTATTTGTAATTTTTGAACCAATTGCAATTTGTGCGTTTAATTTCTCGCATTAGATTTGGCCAAATAGCCAATTAACAGATATTAGAGTGTATGTATGTGTGTGTGTGGCAGGGAGGTAGAGCTGCGTATGAGAAACAGTGTCCGCGGCGGTAGGACCGTGTCCCGCGACGTCATCTCTATGTCGGTCCGCGGGCCGGGGCTGCACCGGATGGTACTGGTCGATCTCCCGGGCATCATCTCCGTAAGACACATTTCTCTATTATTACATTCAACATTTACAACACAATAGTGCGATACCCTTAAATAACACCAAAATGCAAGCTAGATATCGTCGCTTAAGAAACAACACTGCGTAAATAATTTTATCAATATTTTAGGAGCTTTAAAGTAAACATTTTTATTTCTCCTGTATTATTTTACTGATGTATGTAAATAATGATTATAATGTAAATTAACAAAGAATGCAAATATACAATACTCATTCAAATCATATATCCAAACTAGTTTCATAAACCCAAAATCATTATTTTAACTTCCACACTGTTTTTTCCTAAGCGACAAGTGTATAATTTTAAACGCATCATAATGCAAATGGAAAATCCGCCATTTTAAATAAGGTTGTGATAAGTACCCAATAAAACTATAACAATTCCAAATTTTGGGACGCTGTATATCAGAGCTGTATTAGCAAATCAATATCGATCTTCGAAAAAGAATTCACTAGAAGGGGCATTTCCATACAAATTTTCTAAAAATTTAATAACACCACTTGTTATCAAATTCCACCGTCTAAAGTCTCCAGTTCTTAGACCAATACACTCACACTTTGAAACGTGTGACGCAGATGTCTAGTGATGACGTAGATGCCTAGTGATGACGTATTAGTGACGTAGAGGGTCACAAGCCAACGCTAGGCACAGTAGTATTTTTCAAATATAGAATGCCACTTTTCTGAAATTCTTTTTTGAAGATATCAATACATTTTGTGATGAAATTATACTACTTAAGCATGCTTGCTTACATACTAGTACCATTAATGTAAACACCACGCTCGGTTAAGCTTCGCGTCCCGATGATATGTATTTACTACAACTCGACTCTTGTAATGAGAAAATCCATATTCTTCCCTAGTAGAATTGCAAATCACATAAAAGTTATTTTGTTGATTGACTCAGCATTAATTTTGTAACACTTTATAATGAATTATGATGAAATAAAACAATGTTATGTGTTACTATTGGTTCATTCTATAGAAATAGAATTTACCTACACTACCTGGTTTCGGGAGTAAAGTTCTCCCATCGACCCTTACCTCCCCTCAAGACCCCAGTACATCAACTGCCACCACTTAACAGGCAATTATTTATCAAATTTTTTTTATATACCTTCTTAGTATTTTACCATCACCACTGTTCCAAAATGTTTTTTCTATTTTTTCTATTACTTCTATGTATCAATATTTATGTTACCCTTGTGTCTAGATTCTCAAGTAATGCAATTTCATTTTTTCTGTATTTTTCTGTATAATATATGTATTCTAATTTAGTGTCTTTTCACCAGTCGATGGGAGAACGTTACTCCCGAAACCAGGTAGTGTAGGTAAATTCTATTTCTATAGAATAAACCAATAGTAACACGTAACATGGTTTTATTCATAATTCATAGTGTTTAATTTGCAGCGAAAGGAATAAATAATTTGTCACAAAATCGGGGATAAGATCTCCAATTCAGATCATTTTCTGGGCTAAAATTACAAAATACATATCACCGGAGCGCGTGGAATCTTTTTCTGCACCGAAAGGCCTTGTAAGGGAAAATATTAAGTGCGGCAGAAAAAAAAGACCTTGAATGTATGAAATTTTTCAATTATGAATAGGTGCTACAATTTGGTGTTAATTTCACTGTATTTATTGTTTTTTTTAAAAATTTCATCCATTTATTTAACCACCTCAACAGGCATTCAATTACACAAACACCCAGGCTTGAGAGCTAGAATCTTTACATTCTACATATCACTGGTTTATTTTTGTGCATTCACCGGGAATCGATCTATAACCTCCGTATCGTTTTCCCGGGAGGCACAAATACTGTTTGAAATAAAATCTAACACATTATTTAACTTAAATAAGTAGGATAAGTGTTAGATTGATTAAGAATCATATGTTTTGTTTTTTTTATGAGCATCCCATGACAGTTAAGACAACTACCAATATGAAAATGCACCTCGTTGATATGTTTACTATTGGTTTAAGTACCTTATCACCACCTATCAGTTAGGTGCATTCTTATTTGTCATTATGTTTGCTGAGTGAAACTGTTCATTCTTAGGCATAATAGTGAATGTTTACAAGTTTCTCTATGCGATTTTTAATATTGAATATAATATTAATGCGATAATATCGAATTTATAATTACTCTTTTGATATAAAGGCATTTTTTTTATTGTTTTTTAACACAATGTCCAATTTACATCATATTTTAATGTTCTAAAACCAAGAATTTAACTAATTAATTTTGGGGTTTTTTTTTAATTGAAATCTTCTTATTTTATAGAATTTACAATAATTACGTTTAAATTTGAAATGTTAAAATGAAACGAAAATTTTTTTTCAAAACCAAAATACATCTAAAATTTTACCATTATGTAACATTTTTATAGCTTCAAACTGCAATTGAATTATTGATAATATTTTATGCTTATCTTGAAATAAATGTATAATCAGAATTAACAAATATTATTGATATCCCAACAAAGACAGAGAAACTCTGGAAACGAATGTGGATTATCTAGGCGTTTACAGGGCTTTTGACCTGTCATTAGCTGGGTTGATTGGAAACTTGATTGTTACAACATTCCTGTCTCCTGTCCATTCCTGTCTCTGTTGGGATATCAATAATATCTGATATCAGCCCAGCATGGGTATAATCCAGTAATTTGTCTACAAGTATTTGTACACATTCAAAATACTGTTAAGAATTAACAAAACTTTAACTTTTGTATGGCGAACATTGTTGTCAGTTGTTATTTTTAAATTTACGTGAAGCGACTGCGATGTTGTATTTTGCTGTTAACTTGCATTGAATATATTTTGGAGACTCTCTCATGAAAAGACTTTCTTTACAGACTCAAACTGTGGACATGGCGTCGGATACTCGCGATGCCATCCGAGAAATGTCGGAAGGATACATGAACAATCCTAACGCTATAATATTGTGCATACAGGTAATCTTATCATATATTTCATGTAAAACTCTTTTATTGGTTGACGAACAGGATCTGACGGCCAATCGCGTAGGAGGCAGTTTAAGGAATTTACATTATGCTCCACATAGGGAGCGGATATGGAATCGCTTTGAGGATACACTTCTAAATTAAATAGCGTAATAAATGATTATTGATTTTATGACTTGTAATTTCAGGATGGATCAGTTGATGCGGAGAGGAGTAATGTTACAGACCTGGTGGCTCAGTGTGATCCGTCTGGGAAGAGGACCATCTTTGTTCTGACCAAGGTGGACTTGGCTGAAGAAAATTCCTTGTCAGACCCTAATAAGGTGAGTTGTTATGACATCTTCTCTTCAAAACTTCAAGTTTCAACTTCGACCAAACATCGATTTTTGGTCAGAAACTCTACTAATTGTTTTGCTTTAAACATTCTCCATTCCACAAAACTTTTGACGAGATCGAAACTGTTTTGTGATTAATATTTTTTAAAATTGGTTCCGCTCGATGAATGCATTTTTAACCAATCGTATTTAAAGTTTGGTCAGTAGTGCTTATAATTTATTTGATTAAAACTAAAAACTGATATAAAAAGAGATTTTTTTTACAGACATTAATTTTTTTTAATATATTTAAAATAAAATTCAATCTATATTCACAATAATTGTTTGATTTTTTAGATTAGGAAAATCTTATCTGGGAAACTGTTCCCGATGAAAGCTTTAGGGTATTTCGCTGTTGTGACGGGACGGGGGCATAAAGATGACTCCATTCAAACTATTCGAGATTATGAAGAAAAGTTCTTCAGGAATTCCAAACTTTTCAAGTAAGTGCTTTTTAACATAATTTTCACTATCATAATGAAAAATACTATCTAAATTAATTTTGTATTCACTGAATAAAAATGAATAAATAAATTGCCTCTTGCAACAGCTTTCTAGATTTCTTAAAAATAAATGTTAGAAAACTTTGCTAATGCAAGATGGAAGCAGCCACTTAGTTTTATTCATATTTTGTATTATTTTCTCAATTAAAATTTAAACACGCTCATATCTCTGGAGCTTACTTCAGTATTCTTTATCAATGTATAGACGGGACAGACAACTGTACAGTCTTCAAGGTTCGTAGGTTTTCACGGCCTTCAGAATACAGATAGTGTTTTCCTGGGTTATTAGAAGAGGAATTGAATATACTGACAAAAGTATTAGAAAGTAATGGCTATGAAAAGAAGGATATAAAAAGAAGAATAATGTCGGTAACAAATCCAAAGAATATTTCCAAGATGGATGATGCTAATACGGATAAAAGAATAGCGTTCCTTCCCTATGTCATAAATGTCACGGATAGAATTGCAAAAACGCTTAAGAAACGGGACATAAGGACAGTGTTCGGTACGACCTCAAAAGTAAGAAACTTACTAAAATCAGTAAAAGATCGGGACCCACTTGAAACAGATGGAGTATATAAATTAAATTGCAAAAGCTGTGAAACAGTCTACATAGGGCAGACTGCCAGAAACATAATGACAAGAATAAAAGAGCACAAGAGTGCATGCAAGTTGGGCTACCCGGATAAATCAGCTCTTGCAGAGCACTACATAGAAACAGGGCATAATTTCTCATTTGAGCCAAATGTCCTTGGAAAGCCCAAAAATCATCAAGCCCGTTTAATAAAGGAAGCCATAGAAATATACAAGCATCCTAATAACATAAACAGGGACGATGGGTTACGACTACGAACCTCATGGTACCCGGTGCTTCCAAAGCCCACGGTACAAACTCCACACACTTAACCACATACATTGCCCGACTGCGACACGGTACAAATTCCTCACAATTAAACACACTAAAAACTACACTCATACATTCAGCCCTGAAGATGGACACTGCAATGTGCTCCGAAACGTCGGCAACACAAAGCCCACAAACACGGCATAATAACCCAGGAAAACACTATCTGTAACTGTACAGTCTGTCAAAGAACACGCTAAATATGTGTATTTTTTAAGCACGATCATAGGTTATTATCGTATGTTTGCTCACAGGAAACTGTTAATATAGTTATTAATTTATATGTTTTTTACGTTCTTCAAAGCATTCAATAATATCACTATCCACTTAAACGTTTACATAAAAAACATTAATTGTCAAGTTAGCCAAATGTCACGCGGACTATTCAATATTCCACACAGTTTTCGCTTTATATGAGAGAGATGATTACACCTATGAAGATAAGGAGTCAATGTTGAGAATCTCTAGTCTTCAAAAGCGTAGATCTAACATTGATTCCATTTTCATATTTAAATTGCTAAATGGCATGATAGATGCACCATCTTTACTGACTCAAGTGACTCTGTATTCCAGTCTGTAGGTTGAGAAATAATGACGTGCTGTTCCTTAGTCACCACAAAACTAACTATGGTTTTCATGCCCCATTGTCTCGATTGTGTCGTATTGTAAACTCAAGACGGGATCTGGACTTCTTCGGTGTAAGTCTATCAAGATTTAAACATTCACTGAAGTAGACCCGATCCTGTCTTGAGTGTGTCCACATTTTATTCTAATGTCTAAGCTTCACCAATTTAAAGTTCTGTCACTTATTTTTACGGCTTATCCCTTTTATGCTTAACTATGTATTTAAAATTGACTTTTCCGTAAATAAATAAAATAAAATATGGGACAGTTTTCAAACTGCACAAGAAACTGTACAGTTACAATAAAGTGCACTTAAAAGTGTTTTTATTACATTATTTAATGTTTTTGAAATTACAGAGACGGTTTGATCATGTCAAGTCAAGTGACCACAAGAAACTTATCCATGGCTGTTGCTGAATGCTTCTGGAAAATGGTTCACGCATCTGTAGAACAGCAGGCCGATGCTTTCAAAGCAACTCGCTTCAACTTGGAAACGGAATGGAAAAACAGTTTCCCCAGGTATTCAATATAAGTACATAAATAAAGACGCCGTGATAGAATGGAAAATGATGATGTGTCAGGATGTTAAGTACAACAGCTGAAGGCTGAAACTAATATCTTGATAATTTATTACCAGTCTTAAGATCCTAGCATAGTGGTAGCGCATTTAGCTACCGTGCATGAGATCGCGGGTTCGATTCCCGTAGGGGGTCAACATGTAATATTTATTTACATGTTATTTTCACACTAATATTTCATCTTGGACTGGTACTGAAGCGTATGACTGATCATCTTACCTTCATGAAATAAAATTATCAATATTCACTGCACTTGGTGTATCAATGCAGTGCCCTATGCACCACTGGGTGTGGATAAGGGAGAGTAGTAAGATCTAACGGGTTTGGAGTCAAGTAAGGTAATTGAGATTTTGTCAGGAAAAATTGTGTTATTTCAAAAAGTGTGTTCTGTTATAATGGCTATTAAACATTACTTACAGCAAACTGACATTCTTAAATGTGTAGTGTCATTTGTATTAAACCGGTTTATGGAAAAATGCAATAATGCTACTATTCCACATAGGTGCTCAATTTGAAGTGGTTTTGTCCGCTTATCGCCATTCCTTTTTCTACAAAAGCCGTTGATACGCTCAATATAAAAGTATTTACTGTCTAGGAATGAGTTCGTGGCCTTTGGGGAAAGAAGTGTGTGCGGAGGGTGCATCCCCCGCCACGTTCCTCTTCTACCCGATTGCCCCTAGGTCTAGGGGATATTTAGTGATGTGCGTACTACTGCCGATTCAGATCGCTAGTTTATTTTTAAAATATCTCGGGATTCCGAAACACAGCAGTTCTCTTTTTCATGGGATGGTATACAATTGAAATTGGAATAAGAGGTTTTATTATTGCTAAGCGAATATAGTTTAAAGTATTCTGTAGGTCTATTGTTTGTGTTAGGTTGAGACATGAATGGATAGATAATTTAAGACGTTTTTTATTATGGGTGCAATATCATACTTATAACTAAAAAAGTCGTAAATTACCCATGTATTCATCTCTCAACCATAAAAAAACAATAGGTCAGACCACGTGTACCACATAAACCGACATACTACACTCACTTAGTAATAATATTACAAACTTCTTGTTTCAATTTCAATTGTGTAACATCCGTATTGTACACTATCTTTGATTTAATTTAAACAATCCCTTGAAAAAGTTAAACGCGTTGTTTCAATATTTTAGCTATCTTACTATTCCCATTATCAAAATTTTCATTTATGTAGCTAGGTACTTGTTAATTTTATATCGATATCGATTTTCAGAATATTGTAGCAGTAACAGCACTAGCCGCATTCGTTCCGAGCGCCACAAAGTCATTATAGTTACCTAGGAGTGATGTATGAATGAATATTCTAATTATGAAATGAAACACACTTTTGGTTTAAACTCCCCATCACAAAAGTGTGTTTCATTTCATAAATATGGAAAACTGCATAGTGAGTGCTGCAAACATTGAGTGAATATTGTAATGGTTGCAGAATTCAATACGTAGACTGCTTGAACTGGAAAATTCGCTTGATGTTGTTATCTTCTCACATATCAGCTGATTACAGAACAGTTTGTTGGTCAATTAGCTACAATGTTTTTTGTTCAGTGTGTTTTTTTTCCTTGGCGGATTTTAGAATGAGTGACTTGAACGAGCAAAGAGTTGCAGTGAAATTTTTTGTTAAACTCAGCAAATCAAAATAGGTGATGAATTACAGTTATGACATAGAATTTATTCATTATACCATATCCGCTCCCTATGTGGAGCATATGGAATCCACAAACTGCCTCCAGGCCAAGCGATCGGCCGCTAGCTCCTGTGCATCCTCCCAAGTCAGGTCCACCTCTCGCAGCTCTGACGCAAACTGCCGACGAATTGTCAACAGTGGATGACCAGGACGCCGAGAACCTGATGCCTTGTAAAATAGGCAAGAATGGCATAGAAACAAAAGTTCAATTGTACAGTGGGTCGGTGAAACATCTCCAGACCAAAAAAAGCTCGCCAAGTTCGTTCCAATGTGAAGATGATGCTGACAGTGATGTCTTTGATGGTCAGGGCGTAGTCCATCACGAGTACCTTCCCCAAGGCTCTACAGTGAACCAACATCACTAAATTGAAGTACTGAAACGTCTACGAGACGCTATCCGGCGAAAAAGACCAGAAATGTGGAGGAGTGGTGACTGGTTTTTTTCACCACGACAACGCCTCAGCCCATTCAGCTCTCAACCCTCGTGAGTTTTTGGCCAAGCACCCACCTTACTCACCTGACCTTGCTCCTTCTGACTTTTTTTTATTCCCAAAACTAAAAAGACCTTTGAAAGGGAAAAGATTTAAGTCGGTTCCCGACATTAAGATGATGATTGCGACAAAGCAACTGATGGGCATAATAGTAAAAGAAGCGTTCCGGGACTGTTTCCAAAAATGGAAACAACAATCTTTAAACTGAAAAACAACGCATGACTTCGAGGCCACAACCTTAAGCTGGAGAAGACCCGGTTTTAATCAGAACCCAAGAAAAACATTTCCTGAGCAACAGGGTGGTAGATAGCTGGAACGGGCTACCGCAGGAGCTGGTCATTGTGAATAGTGTGAACGGGTTTTAAGAAGAATGGACTGGACAAGTTTAAACCTAACTAACTGTCCGATTTAGGCATATCAGCTTTAAGCTGCTCGCCTAATATTAAATAATAATAATAAAGTGTACTTTAGGTTTAGGGGAGTAACTCCTAAATAAAGTACATGTTGTGTTATGTCTAGGAATGAATTGAACAGGCCTTGTAAGTCCGTGGATCCCGCCAGCGGGTCGGTTCCTGGCGTCGGGTCAGCAAGAGAGAACCGCAGGCCGCGTATTTTCATTGTATACCTGTATAATGTATTTGATAGGTTGTTGTAGAGAATTATTATTTATTTAACCACCTCAACTGGCCAAGAGGCCTAACAACAGAGGGTAATAACACCACGGGCATCCAGGATTGAGAAAAATCACTTTTGATTTATGTGTTCTCACCACAAATCCAACTCGGAACTTTTGTATCGTGAGTCCAGTGTTTTAGCCATTGCACTACAGAGGTCGCCAAATCATGCATTTTGTAGATCATGCCAAATGTTAAGGAAAATGTACTATAGCGTAACTCAACCTAACCCTTACTAACCACTATACCAGGCGTTGGGCTTAAAATTGTACATTTTTCTCAAATATTTTATAACTAACTAACTAACCATCACGCCATTTCCCCGAAGGGGTAGGCAGAGAGGATAGAACGCCACACCACTCTGTCCTGGCATACTTCTCTTGCTTCCTCCACATTCATACATCTTCTCATGCACGCACGTCGATTATCCGACTTCTTACATGCCCACTTTCAAGCACTTGTTTTACTTGATCATGCCATGTCTTTCTCGGCCTTCCTCGACTAAAGGAAAAAAAATATATATTAAAAAATAAATATATATACTTTATAATCTATTAAAATTCAATGTTTTGATATTCAACTAAAAATACTATGTTTTTCTTTTGCAGACACTTTCAATACAACTGTGGACATCAAATTAAGACAATGGGCCGAAGAAGCTCTTCCACTGAAGTAAATATTTTTTTAAATTGTGCTCAAGTAACAGCCTCTTCACAATAGATATGTAAATATCATTGTGTAGTCGTAAAAATAGTAGACAAAATATGTGTATACAGGGTGTAACAGAAATCGTAGTACAACCGGAAACTGGTGAATCTACATCGTATTTGAAGACGATTGTGTAATATGACTTTATAATCCGAGCTAAATAAAAATAAAAAAATCGCACAAAAGTTTTTGTAAGTATGGCAGTTAAGTAAAATTGCTCAAATTCTTATTAAAACGCGTTTTTTAATTATTGTTTTCTTTATGGATAGTATTAATTTGACTAAATACATGATATTTGATAACAATATGCAAATAAAAATCGAAAAAAAAATTAACTTTATACTCTATTTTCTCAAAAACTAAGGGTCGAATCAAAAAATTTTATTCTACAAAATCGACTCCAAATATGATGTAGATTCACTGGTTTCCTGCTCGAGTTTTGTTACACCCTGTATGTATAAGATTTTGGTGAGAAAATAGATGATGAAGGAATACACAAAAGAATGGCGTAAAAATTCCCTTAGGTGCTAATGTTTATTTTTAAAAGTAAATAATTTTACAAATACCTTCAGTTGTCATGTTACATATTTTTTCCTCTTTATTTTACCTTTTTCTTTACTTTTCTCCAAATCAAATAACATTAAATATTTCCCTCGGCACGGGATACCCCAGTGAGCAAACATTATCATTATGTATATATATTTTTACACTGACTAACATTTCAGATCTGTAGAATGCGGCTGGGAAACTCTCCAGTCTGAGTTGAAAGAATTTCTGAACAAAGCCAAACTAACTTCCGACCATGACGATATTTTTGATAATCTTAAAGCTGCTGTTGTCGATGATGCTCTTCGGAAGTGAGTATATATTGAATTTTATTTTAAAAATATATTAAATAGGTACCTACCTCATAATTACTCATGGATTTTTTTATTGTTCATTCTGTTGTGAAAAAGTAGTACTTTGTCACGGATGATCTCCCATATTGGAATCCAGAAAAGGATGTGGTTAAATTGATTTAAAATGTGGTTTTCCACATCAAGGCACCATTAGAAATTTTATTCTGGAATTATAACCGGTTACGAAGCTTTGAAAAAAATATATGGATTATAAAAAATAAAAACTAGAATCCTTTGTTTGTGGGGATACTTCACAAAGCGAGGTCGAGCTGTCAAAATACCTTAAAAGTTTTTACTCTCTGGATTATAGAGGTACAGCATAGAAATGGGCAAAGCTGTGATTGGTTGGATTTAAAAATCTTAACCTACTGTATAAATTTCGCTTTTAAATAGCTGTTTGGTTTTGAATTATTTAATTAAACCCAACCTATCTTAACCTACTGTATAAATTTCATTACCTATTATACTATGAATTTACCAATAGACTAGTCCTCATAAAAATTACCTCGCTTTGTGAAGTATCCCCCTTTGTTTTTAGTTTATGTTTGAATCTCAGAATACCTAAAGGTGGTAGCAAAATAAAAATAGGTTAGTATTTTTTTTTTCAATGTGTTTTTAGGCACAGTTGGGAGTCAAAAGCCCAAGAAATGGTTCGCGTTTTGCAACTAAATGCGTTACAAGATCGCGCTGTGAGTGGCAAACGTGAGTGGGATGAGGCTGTTGCATTCTTGGAAACTTCTGTGAAGGATACACTCAAGAAGAATGAAGATACTCTCAAAATCATGATGGGACCATCTTTCAAAGAAAGGTAATGATTTATTGTATATAAGTACCTATAATCATTCAAATCAATAATACTCAAATTGTATTGAATGATTAATATACACTGCACTTGGTGTGCCAATGCAGTGCTTTATGAACCATCAGGTGCGGAAAAGGGAAAGGAAGGAAGGAAGGAATAAAAGTATTCTTTCTGGAGAGAGGTAGGTTATTAAAAAAATTATTGGCTTGGCTTGTGTGTGAACGGTGTATCGTGCCATGGAATGCAAAGTACATTCCTACATATGCATAAAGTTCTCAGTCGGATACAGAACTAAGTATTACAGTGGCACCTCTCATAACGAGTAATTCACACAACGAGCAAAAAATTATAATGAAAAAGTTGCTCTCTTAACGAGCGACATTTCGTATGAGTTACAGAGAAAGGGCAAGTCCCTTTTTCACGAGGATTTTCGCACCAGTGCATTAGTCTGTGTTTAGCACTCGTTCCGTTAGCGCGTTGGTTTCGCATGTGATCACCCATTTTTCCAAAATTTGTATTCAAATTTAGAAGTGTCGACAAAAACAAATGTCTTTAGACAGTTTTCTAGTTAAAAAGGATTAATTATTTGTCACAAATTCATATTTTCCTTTACGTTATTTTTTTCAAATCTAAATTGTATTCCAAGTGGTTACACTCCTTAACAATTTATAAGTAATTTTATTTGAATAAATATTAAGTAGAAAAATTGAGAATTCTTTCAGCATGGAACGCATTATCGTATTTTACATTGATTTGTATGGGAAAAAATGTTTGGCTTAACAAGTAAGATTCTCGCTATGAGAGGTTCCACTGTGTTATTATGTATTAAATGGATGTTTTATTTCAGTTGGTTATACTGGCAAAGCACGTCTGAAGAGCAGTACCGGCGCCGGGCGGTGAGGGACGAGCTGGACGGGCTGCTGCGGAACAGCGGGCTGAGGAGGGCCGCGGGCCTGACCTACGAGGAGCTCGCCGCCGTCCGCAAGAACCTGCAGCACAAGGGCGTGGAGGTGGACCCCGACTACATTCGAGACACCTGGCACCCCGTTTACAGGAAGTGAGTGGCTTTGTAACACAATCTTTTAACACGTTTACTGCCTCGAACCTTGATCCATTATTCTTTTATCCTTATTTGGCCAATTAAATTAAAAGCCACATTTCCAATTCAACGCATTTTGCATCGGGCAATATTCCTGCGGCGCCTGGGATGAACTGTCGTGCGTATTGTGGTGTGAAAAAATTGAAGTTTATATTTTTACAAAATTGTAGTGGTGTTTGAAATTTTCTCTAAACCTTTTACGTTGACATTTTTCTATGTTTGGCTACTCAAATGAAAATATTCAAAATGTAAAGGCAGTCAACGGGTTTTTTTCTATTTTTTATTTTTTTTTAGTTCTAGTTTAAACTATTGTTATTAAAAGACCAATAGTTAAAACTAGATGTTTCTGTGGTGTTAGCAAGTTGTGCTACACTGTGCTATTTCACATTTGTATGTTATGGATGACACCTTGGACTGGCCGCTGATGTAAAAATTCTTCTTAATTTTCTCCAATAATGATTTTAAATTTTATCTATTTCTTCTTGATCATTGTTTTTTAATTTGAATTTCAGGAATTTCCTAAAGCAGGCTTTAGCTAGAGCATACGACTGCAGACGAGGTTACTATCTGTACCAGCAACAAGGTCTAGAAGGAGAAGTAAGTTATATTATTTCTATGCGTTATTTTTGTGTTTTTTTTTGTATTTTAGTATTTTATACTTCATCTATTACTAGATACTACAATACGTTTAAACTTGTAGTACAACCCAAAAACTGGTTAATCTACATCATATTTGGAGTCCAATGTGTAAGATGATTCTTGAATCTGAACTTCAAAAAAAATTTTTTTCTCCTTTCAAATCTTTTTCATTAGTACCGTAGATTAAGTAAAACAGTACGAATTCTTGTTAAAATGAAGTTTTCACTCTTGTTTTCCTAAAACATACTTCGCCTAGTACATAATACCACACATAATACCACGTATACCACACTGGGATGGGCTACTGAGACACCGAGTTGCAGGCTTTCGGGAGAGGGCTGATGAAAAGCTCCAACCTCATCATCAGCACAACAGCTTGTGCAACACAGGTGGGAATTGGACATGTGGCAGCATTGGAGTGTAATGTTGTATGTCCAAACACCAGTGAACTGACATTTTTTTTTCTTTTCTTAAAATTACAACTCCTATTTTTAGTTTTATTATTTTTATTGTAATTAATGATTAGTTAAGTTATGAAATATATAAGGTAAACGCGGGGGATATGACGCGGTCGGGGATATGACGCGTTTTCGAGATCCCGCAAACTCGACCTACTAGTGACGGAAAGGTATTGGGGAATGATAGTACCCAATATTGTCACCAGATGAAGCGGGTCTAAGTTAGTGTGCAGTGAAAACCGTCGTGGAAAGAGAGCCTGTTTTGTGCGCAGTTTTGCAGGTAAAAACATGTGAAATTTCATCGCATACATTTCAAAGCTTGTTAATTTGTTTTCTTTAATTTTTTTTGTTGGTTTCGTGTGTTTTACGTTATCGCGTATTCTTTAAAATCAATAATATGACTTGTTTATTTACATAGCCCTCATCGCTTACTATTTGCTATTTTTTACTTAAAATGCCGTCGAATCGGGGATATGACGCATTGTGGTTGCGGCGGGGGATACGACGCGCGTCATATCCCTCGCATAATATTTGTGGTAATACTAACTTGTTACTTATTTTGTTTAGACATGCCTAACTACAAGTCAAAGAACCTACGGGGCTGCTGGACTGAGAATAACCTTCTTGCCGCTTTCAAGGATGTAGCAGGCGGCTCTTCAGTGAGGGGGGCAGCTAAAAAACATGGGGTACCGGAAAAAACCCCTACGATTTCGACTCAAAACAAAGAACAGCAATAAAAGGCAAGCTCGGGCAACCTCCTGTCCTTGGCTTGGACGCAGAACAAAAATTAGTGGTTCATGTCAAGAGACTGCAGGCTGCCGGGTACGCGCCAACAAGGGATTCACTCTGCCGAATGCTTTCAACCTGGCTGAGCAAATGGGCCGGGCTTCCAGCGCACATTTCAACGTAGAGAAACGCAAGGCAGGAAGGGGATGGTTTAATGCATTTCTCAAACGAAATCCATCATTGGCAATTCGAAAAGCACAAGGAGTGTCTATAGCCCGCGCGGATGGCATGATAAAGAAAGAAGTGAATGATTATTTCGCTTTGCTAAAAACAACGTTAGACTTATTGAACCTCTTGAACAAACCCGCAAATATTTACAATGTAGATGAGTCGGGTCTACAGCTGAACAACCCTCCGCAAGAAGTCATAGCAGCCAAAGGCAGCAAATCAGTTCAAGTTCGGCAGTCAAAAGAACAAGGAGAAACAGTCACAGTTGTTGCCTGTTGTAATGCAGAGGGAAGCTTTTTACCGCCTTACGTAGTCTTCAAAGGCGTTTACAAGCAACAAGTGTGGCTCGATAATATGCCTAAACGGTTCGGAAGTGGTAATGGGTGGAAAATCAGCCTACATAAATGAAGAGCTGTTCAAGAATTGGCTGGAAAACCATTTCATCCCAAGGAAGACAGCTGGTCCATGCCTATTACTACTTGATGGTCACGGGTCACACACTAACTCGCCTGACATATTAGAGAAAGCATTGGAAAATGACGTCCACTTTCTTTGCCTTCCCAGCCACACGACGCATTACTTACAGGCTCTTGATAGATCGTTTTTCAAACCATTGAAGGCCTATTATCGAAGTGCTGCTATAGAATGGGGAAATGCAAATCCTGGAAAGAAGATAGAGCGCAGGCACTTTGGCCAACTTCTACAAAAAGGCTGGTCTCAAGCTGCAACAATGTCTACGGGTTCGGCAGGCTTCCGGGCCTGCGGTGTGTTCCCCATTCGCCCCCTCATCCATTCCCGATTACGCCTACTTACAAGGGGCCCCGGAGTCCAACTCTATGCAAAAAGACGACATAAGTGATGGCTTTGAATTGGATCCTCAACCCAGCACATCCAGTTCGGGTTCACACACCCCGAAGAAAAAACCCACCGAACCCCATTCTAATAAAACCACAGAAGCGACTCCTACGAAACTCTTAGAAATCGTGTCACCAGTTCCGAAGAATGCTACTCCTGCCGTGGCGAAAAATAAACAGCATGCTCAGCTTTTGACTACGCCTGAAAACATAGAAGCTAAAAAAGCCAAACGAGCAACCAAAATTTGCAAAGCAGCAGAAGACATTCAAGACTCGAAAGCCAAAAAAAAAGAAAAATCCCTTTAGAAGAAGAATTACCATCATCATCTGGAGGCGAGTGGGATGAAAAATCTTCCGAGGATGAAAACTTAGATGAGGTAGATTTCCTCGAATGTGTAGAAATTGTTAAACGTCGACGACTACGTGTTGGTTGAGTTTCCAGGAAAAAATAAACCATTGTATTATGTGGGTTTAGTCGTTAGCATCAATAATGATGGCGTAGAAGTTAACTTCATGAAAAAAGGGGAGGGTACAATTCAACTTTCCATTAGCCGAAGACATCAGCATTGTAAAAATGGAACAAAAATTAAGAAAATCATGCCGAAACCTAATGTTCGTCGTGGCCACTTCAATTTTGCAGTAAAATTCCCTAACATCATGTCAGTTGTGTAGTATGTATATTATGAATCGAATTTTATTAAAAATTTAAGCTTTTAAAAATTTGAGTTTTCATTTTTGGTTTACATGTAATTTCCCATAAGCCATATCCCCAACACCTGGTGCGTCATATTACCCCCCCTGTCGGGGATATGACGCAAAAAAGTTAACTTTTTTTATTTTATAAATTTTAAGTAATTCTTATTGTAAGATTTAGTGCAATTTATGTTGTGAGTACTAAATAGTCCTAGGTACCATAAACACCAATCATCACGTCATAATAGGTATTAGTGTTTGAGATATGGCAAAAACCCGAATTGTGCGTCATATCCCCCGCGTTTACCTTATGTATTGTATTCCACCTATGCTATGGCTAACTAAGTATTGCACTAACTGCTTAGTTATGCTGGAATAAACACTATTATTATTATTATTAATATTTGTATTGAGCGAGGTGCCAAACTTATATGATTATAGTTGCCTGGTAATGGTTGGCTGATGGTTGCCATAGGGACATACGTTATACATACTACTACCTCTTCAACCAATTCTATGTAAAACCGTTCTTAGGGCAATTTCATACATTCCCATCATCCTTAGTTTTTATTGAACTAATCTACTTTATCCATTACAGATTGAGTGCTGTGATGTGATATTGTTCTGGCGTATTCAGCAAATGATGAAAATGACTGCCAACGCCTTGAGACAGCAGATTATGAACAGAGAAAGTAAGTGTTTTGTATGCAAATGTTACATTGCTCTCGCCACTTGGAGAACATCCTAATATTTATTTTCCTTTGTTGATAAAAAAAAAAAGAATTAACAAGTAAAAGTAAAGAATTTTACAATATCTTTGTACGGATACTTTGATTTGATAAATTGTTGGTGTTTTCCTCAGGTCACCGTCTAGATAAGGAATTGAAGGATGTTCTGGATGAGTTTGGACAAGATCCTGAAAAGAAAAAGCAACTTCTTACCGGTCGGCGTGTAGCACTCGCCGAAGATTTGAGTAAGTACTTTTTAACTGCTGATCCTTGTTTAATAAAAATAAGAAATGTAGGTTGACTCCTAAATGTAATGATAATGATAAATCCAGGGTGTTTTTTATTACAATACTAACTTTAAGGTTGCATGTATGTTAATACAGGTTAGAATCTGGTCTGAATGTAAGAGAGATGCATGACAAAAATTATATGTAATAAAATGTTTATGTATTCAATGTCACAGTTTGAAAATGCCCTGACAAGGGAAACTGCTGTCACCAAATAAAAATTAATTATCTAGTTGGATTAAATAATAATATAATGTGGAGTTCTATAAAATGAATAACTTTTCTTTTCAACAAAACATAATTTTGCTTTCATACCGACATTTTAAATGTTAATTTTAGATTAAAATTTTTTCAACTCAAATGTACTTAGTGGAATGTTATAGTGCCACCATCGATTATAACATTCCCTCTAAATTAGACAAAAATACACAAACATAGGATTCAATGTTCATCTTATTATTCCCGGCTTAGAGTCAGGGAGATACGGCCTAAGTATATTATGATGATAATATTATGGCAGATCCTCAACCAATCAGAGCTCTATTTCAAGACCTCTGATTGGTTATTTCAAGTATTGTCACAACGGTTGCTATAGGGACGGATTCAAATTTTTGTATGGAAAATGTTCTTAAGGCCATTCTCTACGCTTCTATATGCTTTTGAGTTCTTTGTGGGTTTGTGGGTTGCACAGTTTAAACCCGCGCTGTGCAAGCAGGTGCCCTGCAAGACCCTCCATGATTTGTTATGATTTTTTATGTTCATATTTTTAATTTTTGTTCATATTTTTAATTTTTGTTCGTATTTTTTATTATTGTTCATATTTTTAATTATGGCAAACTACAATGGAGTTCTACAAACATTGAGTTAGTAAGAACGTTGATTTTTGATGTCATTCAAGCTGGTAATTGAAACCTCAATGTATGTGGTTTGGCCCTTACGACTAAGCTATGCGCTCTACTCTAAGCGCTCTGAGAAACTGTGAAGTAAACCCCTGGAATTGTATTAATCCTAATACAATTTCTTTTCAGAACGGGTCCGACAAATCCAAGAAAAACTAGAGGAGTTTATTGCAGCACTCAACAAAGAAAAGTGATTAAAGTCATTTCGGCGGTCCCTACGTATACTGTCGAATCTGAAAAAAGACAAATTTCGTTTTATTGTTTTAAACTGTCCAATTTACATAATATTTCCAGATGATCAAAAAAAAAATTTTTTTTCCTCTTAAATTTGCGTTTTTTGAAACGAATATTTTTTTTTTTGACCACCTGAAAATACCACGTAAATTGGACAATTTAAATTTCAAACAATAAAACGAAAATCACCTTTTTTCAGACTTGAGAGTATACGTAAGGACCGTCGATTTGTTACTTTGGATAGTGAAGTGTGATTATTTTTTTGTATATTTTCAATAAAATTTAAACAACTAAAATTTCAACTCTAGCATTGGTTTAGTCAAGTTACCTTGTAATAAACTTTAGTAGGCGTATATTATTTTTAAAATTATTATTTTATTTTAGGCGAGCAGCTTAAAGCTGATATGCCTAAATCGTTTATGTAGGTATATGTATTTTACATTTTTATGTATTTCACGCATGTTTTGTATTTTTTTTTATAAAAAGGCTCTATAGGCATTTATAGTGAATAAAATAGAATACCGTTATGGGAGGTTTATCACAAATGTAATGTTTTTTTCAATTGTTCAACACTTTCTTTAGATATAAGCTTTAAATTTTATTTTACACAATATATAAAACATCACTGCATAGCTAGATTATTCAAATAATTTTATAGTTTAAAATAATAAATGTAATTAGTTTTGTTTAAAATGTTCAAATATTATGAATGTTAATGAAGATAGAGTAATTTTGGAAAATTCTTGGTCAACAATTTCCCACCCAAATACTGGGTTATTATCAATAAGCAATAAGTTATTTAACATCTCAACGGGCATTAAGATGATTTTTTTTCCTACATGTTTTCATCCAAACATCAAAAGGAATTTTTATTTATTACTAAAAATCTTACTTTTATTTTCTTTTTTGTTGTTTTTTTTAAATTAAGTAAAAATTGTTGATTGTGACGTAACAAATGTTTTTATAAAATTCCTAAATGTATGATTTTAATTACAATTTAACAAATTACTTCACAGTGTACATTTAAATTGATATTTTTAGTATTTACTTACTGAATTGTGGCAATTGCACAAGCAGCTTTTATTTTTTTTGTATTAATAGTACTTAAAAAAAGAAACTACCTGCTTATACATATATTTTAATAGTAGTCAGTGTTACGCGGTACATACACGTTTTTTGTTGAATTAAATAGGGTGAATCTTCAAATAAGAATTCAGTAGAAGGGGAGTTTCCATACAAATTTTCTAAAAATACACGCTTCCTAGGGTTGATTTCGTTACACCACTTATTATCAAATTCCACCGTCTAAAGACTCCAGCACTTAGGCCAATACTCGAAACGTGTGACGTAGATGTCTAGTGACGACGTTGATGCCTATTGATGAGGTAGTGCGTGACGTAGTCACAGTAGTATTTTTCAAGTATGGTGTCACTTCTCAGAAATTCTTGTTCGAAGGGGTGAATACAGTAACGGGGTAAATGTAATGAAATATATTCCTGGTTTATTGATATTTATTATTTTGTAACCTCTGCATTTAATTTTTAAGGAAAAATATGTTGCCTCTTATCTATGCAATTTTTAATAAACAAATATTTTGGTGCTAAATCCCAGATTTACTCTCTGGAGTGAGGAAACACAACTCGCTTTTTAAAATTCTCTTAATTTATCAATGCATTTCTACCTGTAAATATCACTTGCAATTTATTCCGTCAATAACCATAGAGATCTTTTGTAAAGGGAACCATGATGTTAAAAAAAATAATTTCAGCTGTTTGCGTCCCCTCAAGTCTATGCAATAATTTTTTTGGATAAATAATTCCACCTTTTTTTTCATTTCATTCACACAATATTTTTTTCTTCATTTTTTTACACTTTTATTATGTATTTTATGAAAAGGAAACTAAAGCCACTAACTCCGTCTGTTTGTTTGTTTGTATCCAAGATGGCGGACGAACTTTTATTTTTCATAAATTGATCTGTCGGGATCAATCAAATTTTATATTAAATCTGTTGAAGAAGGTTTGGTTGATAATATGAACATTTTATGGTCATATTCTAAAACATTGCGTGCAACTATACCCTATTCACAGAGTGGAGAACAGTAGACATTCGGGGATCACGTGGAAATTGTGTTAGGGTAGGATTCCTAGTTATCAACGTAAATTTAACTTTTGTTTAAATGATTATTTTTCTTTTCATTAAGATAATTTTAACAGCAAATTAGCATTCAAATGTATATTGTGCATTACTTTCAATGGATTATATTTTAATTTGATAAAATGAAAGATGCCAGGTGGACGCTCTGTATACCGAACTTCAAAAATCCTTTGATAAAGTTAATAAATGTATTTTAATTTTAAAAATGGAAGAAAGTGTCTTACATGGTGACCTATTGTGTTGATTCGAATCTTATTTGAAAAATAGATCCCAAATTGTCTGCATAAATGGATTTGAATCATCACCAATTTTTGTGACATCTGGTGTGCCTCAAGGATCCAATCTTGGGCCACTTCTATTTTTAATTTTTATTAATGATCTTGGCTTCCTTTTAAAGTGTAATTTTCTTATGGATGCGGACAATCTAAAAATATTTCCTATAATAAAAACAACAGCTGACCAAGAAATGCTGCAAGAAGATCTAAATACGTTAAGTGCCTGGTGTGAACTAAATGACATGCACCTAAATGTACAAAAATGCTACAAGATCACATTTACAAGAGGACACAGAGTAATATTACGTATAACATTAATAATATCGATATCAACTCGGTTAACACTATCTGAGATCTAGGAATAACACTTGGTTCTCACTTCACATTTTCTAATCATTTTACCAATATCAAGGAAAAATCTTGTCAAAATTCCATAATTTGTTTGCAGATTCGACAGTATACGTAGGGACCGTCGTTTTTTTGTCCCAACTTTTAACAATAAGACTGTACAATGACATAGAAAACCATTTAAATATTGATGTTTTTAAATATAGATATGGTGAATTTAAAAGGAACTTGAAATCTTTTTATAGCCTCTGATTGAACATATTATGCAAAGTACTTAAAGCTTTTTCTAAACCGGTTAATTGTATAATGCCGTGTTATTCTGTAGGTAATTGATGTGCAATAAAACCATGCATGTAATTATTATGATAGAATTATTATGTAGAATGATAGATATTGTTGCATTGTAGAGTTACCTGTAATTAAATAAATAAATAGTTTCTCTCTAGTATTAAGTATTTAAAACACTTGTAAATATATTATTTATTAGTCTAATTATAGTGAAATATTACGGTGTATTTAAATAACTTCATTTTGATATTGTTAAGAATTATATTGAGACTATTTAAAACCAATTTCTTGACAATATTTTTATTTTCTAGTCTTGTAAAATAATTTTCAATGTAAATGTTACTACGCTGTTAAGTTGTTATTTTGTTACCTAAGTTAATAACCTAAATAAACATCGCAGTAATCATATAATGGTGTTTTATTTTTATCCCTAGGGCTACATCTAAAAATATTAAAATCATATTATTACCAAACGCAAACAAAATTAGTTGTATAATCTCTTCGAAAAACTTTTTATAGAATTGTATGTTTAACAAAACAGAAGAAACTTTTGTAACTGGTGGGGCTTCGATAACTCAGGAGCGAGGTCGACTGTAGAAAACCTCTTAGATACTCGTAGAAATAAAACTTGTTTGGTTTGAGAAAAACTTTTATTTTAGATTGATGTTACAACTCGAAATGCAAATAGTTGGCTCAGTAGAGCAGAGGGTCTGTTCCCTGCTCTATGACTAATATAAAAAATACCTACTGCATCTCGTTATATTAGAACGAGTAGGTAACCCGCAAAAATTTATGGAACAATAAACCAAAACCAAAATATGCCAGTCTTCACTCTCATGAGTAAGTACTGGCTTGAAATCCTAACAGTAACCATTTTATTTGTGTAATTGAGTAACCAATTATTATCGACTCTTAACATTTACGATGATAATGTCCCGACTTAAGACGGCGGATATCCCCATACAAAATTAACACTATTTTAGGCACATTCGTTAACACAAGAAACTCCTTGCCACTGCAAATCAAATAATATTGTGAATGCTTAAATATTAATTTTTACTTTATTCATCTATGAATGAAGTGATGATTTTTAATGCATTTACGTTTTCGTTTTTAAACATTTTATTTAACAGATCGAGAGAAAGAAAAATATCACATTACTATGTGCATTCATCAAATCAGTTAGTAGTCATAATTGCGATGAGCATTCGTTAAAATCTCGGTAAAACTCACTGATCGTTTAGCTCAGTGGATAGAGAAGCTGACCGGTAATCAGAAGGACCCAGGTTCAAATCCTGGAGCGAACGGTGATTTGATGAATACAATTTGCAATAGTAAATTTTTTTTTCTATCTCTTGATCTATTGATTAGTCATTAAACAATATCAAACAGTCAGAACATTATGGATATCGATCGAATTTTATTAATTTTCTCTTCCATTTTTTTGAAAGTCGCTGGTAATTACTTTCTACCTGACGCCATGTCAGGTATGGCTGCGTCATGGCACCTAACTAGGGCCCAAAATAGAAGACTTCTGAGTTTTGAGAATAGGTGTCTCCGAAGAATATTACGTGCGCGATGATTCGACTTTGTAAAGAACATAGAGGTAAGGCAACAGACGCAGCAACCCATGGTTGACTGGGTAGGCCATATACTACGTATGCCACCCTAGAGCCCTACCAATCTTGCCTATTTTACAAGGCATCAGATTCTCGATGTCCACTGTTAACAATCCGTTGGCAGTTTGCGTCAGAACTGCGGGGCGTTGACCTGACTTGGGAGAATGTACAGGAACTGGCCGCTGATTGCTTGGCTTGGAGGCAGCTTGTGGAATCCATATGCTCCAAGCAGATATGGTATGATGATGATAGATGGGCTATGTTATACAAGGAATATCTCCCCAGAACCATAACAATGCTGGCGTACTTTATAATACACCACCAACTTATCTACATCACATGATACGTATTTGGTAAATTTTCAGATATTTTAATATTAATAAGAGGCCTTTTGCATTTTTTGTGGTAAATACCTAAATGCAGCAAAATAAAATGAAAAATTACAAAACCACGGCATCGGTAGTTACTTGCGTTATTTGCCCATTCATTTCATTAAAGAAAAAATCCAACAGGCCAATTTGTTATCAATATCTTTCTTTTTGTCAATCATGCAACACACCCACTATGGTCTATTAAATATAGCTTGATTAAAATGAGAGTTAGTCATGTTGGAGTTTCTATGAATCAAGTCTGATATAGCGGTATGGGACTTGGTTCAAACAAATACTATCATTAAATGACGTCTAACAAGTGATTTACATTAATAAAGCAGAAAATGGCAACATCGTATAAAATCAGCTTTAAAACCATTTAAAACTAAAAATAATTCATACAGTTTGACAGCTGTCATTCTGATCAAGCTATATTTTATAGGAATAATTCCTTTTTTAGAGAAAAATCATGCAACAGCCAGTAAATTTTTGTAAACAAAGTCACTGTAATCAACCGCATGTTTGGTGATAAAAAAAATTCATTTTTCTGATGTTGGAAATATTACTTCAGCTAACTTTCAGCATGTACAGGTTATTTATTAATATATTTCACACTTCATTTATAGAGCATAGAGCATTGGCAGGTTTATTATTAAAAAGCGATTTCTCCAACCAACTAACAAACAAGATAGTACACTAACTTTGTAATAAATAACAAAACGCAGAACATTATAACTATGCATGGTAAAAAAATAATGAAAAACTGACATGGATGGGAAATGTAGGAAATGGGTGTGGGGGGTATAGAAGTCAGGTTTAGGGATACAATGAAAGGTGTGAGCATGAAATAAAAGACTTTTGTAACAAAATCACAAAATTTATTTTTCTTATAAAGTTTATAACAATTTCATTGATAAAATCAAAATAACATTTGGTACATGCATTGTAATGTATAATATTCAAGGAACTACTTGGGGACAACTTTTCTTATAGGAAACTTTATTAATCTAATATTTTAGTGATTTGACTAATCTATGTGCATACCTTGCAAATATTTTCTTAAAACGACTAGTGTTCAAAATCACATTTTTACTCTGTGAAATATCACAGAGTATTAAAAGTATTAGAAGAAACAATAATTACAAAAAATATAATAACAATAAAAAATTATTTGGTGAACTAAAAGTCACGAGTATAAATATCGTGTTCAGGCATAGGTAACCATAATTCTAACCGTCCATGCGCTCGGTATTTTATAGCGCTCTTGAGGCGATTTCTCACAGCACTTTAAACATTATCCAATAATAATAATTATGCTAAGGCTGAAAGTCGTAGCCACAAAATGAGCCTAGACTAAATTCAAAATGTTTTGTTTAATTTAATTTCTAAAACTATCAAAATAATCTCAAGTATTTTGAAACACTAACCACAAAATGACTAAAAAGATGAATAAAGTATGTGACTGGAAAATTGTCCCCAATTTATTTGATTAATTAGTAAATAAATTAATTATAATAACAAAATACTTTTGCTTAAGTAACTTAGAGCCATATTCAATTGTATTTTTTACCTACTCTAACAAAACAATCAATGTAAAACATAGGTTTAAGTGATAAGGTATACAGGTTTCACTTTAAGAAGCATTCATTATGTTAAATTGTACTAGGAATATGAAATTGCATTGAGTAATCATAAAACCATATAAATATAATATGTGAACTCAAACTTGCTGAAACTTAATTATTATTTAACAACTCATTTTAGCTAAAGATATTAAATAAAGCGCCGTTATTTCCTACAAAATTCACCTAAGGTATATTATTATTTGTAAAAAGTATTTACATACATCAAAATATCACAGTATAATTGTGAGATACTTAACATTCATTAAACTAACCTACATTACTAACATTGTGACTCTCAAAACAAAATGAAGTATTCTGCCATGCCAACATAGCAAAATTGGTATACCCATATTTCCCAAATTTTTCCTGTTGCCAGTGCAAAATTTCCTGTGTAGCCAATTCTTTAGGCCTTTTAAATAGAGATAAATATTTTATTATTTGGTATTTTTGTATTTTATGATTAGCGCAGTAGAGTTTTTACCTTTTTATATAGTTAAAATAAAAAAAACCCTCAGTCTTTGTGCATTATTTTTCACAATACTAATCATTTTAGTTTACAGGCAATATTTCTACATTCGAAATATTCTCTCAACATCTTTACTTTACATATTCTTTAAAATTTACTTTACTTTACATAGTCAACGGTCTGTCTGTCAACAGTATGTCGCAGAGACCTGAAATTTGGACAAATGATACAATATTTTCTGAGGAACAGAGGAACATAAGTGAGATTTTACATCATATTAATCTAAGTTTGTAGTCAGACGAAAAAATCTTAGGTTTCATGCCACACTAACTCGAATGCCAATTTACATTACAGTAAAAAAAAAAAAAACTTTTTTTGAATGGCAAAATAAAAAATCAAGTGACATTTTTTTAGAGAGAAATATTATTTGTTCATAATTATTATTAATATAATTTATTTAAGTACTGTTTATTCACTTTCGTGTATGCCGCTGCAGAGTTATTGGAAATGTTTGAATAATTGAAAAACATTATTTAGATTTACATTTTAAGGCACCTTTCAAATGTAACCGGCTGCCATTTTATACAATACATATTTATAAAATAATCAACTTACACTTACATAATATCAATACATAGTATTTACAAAGTTCAACAGAAACCGAAACCTAAGTTTACAGAAAAACTAAACTAAAATACTCGTACTAGCTTCTGGTGCGTAGAGATAATGAAAAGAATATACAGGGTGTCCCATAATCCAAGGTATTCCCCTTAAGGGGTATTAGGTCAGCTCATGACTCACCAAAATTGCAAAAATGTCCTCAGTGAAAGTGCCATAGTTTCCGAGATAATTTTCCACTTTTATGATTTTTTTTTTTAGTGAAAAAGTTTTTCTGGGAGGCGCGGAAGAGTTGTACGACGAGGGGATAAAGAAGCTCATGGCGCTACTCCAAAAGTGCATCGAACGACGGATCAGGCTTTCTGAGAGTGTAATTTGTTATCCTAGTAAATGTCATTTACTATTTTAAGAAATTAGACCTTATTTTATGGACCTCCCTCGTATGTCATATATATAGACATAAAACAACAAAAATTCTAAGCGTATTCATCACTGAACTGATAGTAGTTTGATTGTATTCTTTAAAAAAACAAGATACAATATAATTTCAATATCGTTACTGAAATAGTCTTTTCGTCGAAGATATCCGTAGTGTCTAATAATGTGTTATCCTAAGGTACTAGTGTTTTAAATAAAGCATTTCATAATATAATAAATCTACAAAATGACAACCCATCCACTATATCAGACATGTAATACGAAAATGTAGATAGATAATATGTTGTTTTTAATATCATAAGAATCTGTGTGCAGTAGATTTAAAAACAAATTTTATCGCCACAGTCACTGTGAGTATAGTTAGATTTTTTTTACTTTTACACACTGTCCTCAAACTTGTCTTCTCTAATAGTTTTTATATGAGTGTTGTCTTGGAATGTATGCCATATTTATAACATACCACCAGACTGTCAATTTCGCATGATTTCAGCACTGTAGGATCGCCTTTTTCTGAAGCTCTTATGCACAATTTTAG